>VTPC01002339.1:56409-75883 GCA_011009095.1 Ignelater luminosus
CGCTGAAATTCAGTATTAAAGATAAAGTAATAATACCAAGGTCGATACACAAATCGCTGGGAGAATCACTGTAATTATAATAAGCAAAGAATTTATGCACCCAGTTTGATCGTGCCTAAAGTACGACCTAAAACTAGTCTAGTATTTTCGAGATTTTTGGAAGTCATAGAAAAATTATTTTTTTTAGAGATAGGTGTCGGCCTCTTCTACACTTTGGAGTTCGTCTGCTAAAGGAGTCATATAATATTTCTTCTTAGAAAATTAACTAGTGCACTAAGCAATCGATTGTGATATACCTTGTTAAGAAAATTCAATAAACGCAAGGCTTATTCCATTAAGGAAACATCTTAAAACTAAGAGTACGTCGTCGTTTTTTATCGTAAGTTGCCGACAAAGAAAACGAAATAAAAAAAAACGTTTTTTTCTCTTCAGACGTGATTTAGTGGTTGCTGAACAGGTACAGGTACGTCATTGTTGCTAGTTGTTGTTGTTGCGTTAGCCTAAAATATTTTACGAGCACATCGATCATAACCATAGTCATTGGAGAACCTCTGAGTGGTGCAGACAGGGGCTTGATGACGATCCAAATGGTGGAAAGACATGCTAAAAATCAAGCGGCTGAACGTCTTTGAATGTCTCCATGTCAGCGTGGGGCAGAGTTACCTTTTTAATTTAATTATCTAAATTGTGATCAGTGTAGTTGCTACCTCAGACTGTGTACTGTTTTAGAAAATTATCTGCAGAATCTGAATGATGTCATTACTACGTTTTATGGTCGAGAAACAAAAGAAGATTTCGTTGGCGTAGGCTGCTACAAGGCTGCACAACATGCAGCTACTGTTTCAGTTTGTCACTGCAACTCAGTGATAAAGAGAAAGTAATGCCAACGTCGCGTCTGTCACTGAAGTGAACAGACACGTACTCGTACGTACAGATTTGCAGTTCTTAGAAATTTTATCTTTTAGAAGATTTGTTTCTTCTAATGTAAGTGTCGGCATATTTGAAATTCCAAATTTCGCCTAGTAAAGGATCATCATATTTTTGTAAAATCCGGCTACAACATTTTTTTTCCTTTTGACAAATATTCTACATCTTCAGAATCGATAGTCAAATCGAGTTTAGAGTCTCTACTTATTGGAAAGTGAGCTTTTAAACGATTTATGTACCACCAGACGTTTCTTGCCCTTTCCACAATGGCTTTCGTACGATCCGGCCATCACTTTTGGTGCATTTACTAAAGTCAAAATCCGATCTTCAAACATCAAAGGTGGATCGATCTGTGTTCGTTTTTAATTCTTCTTAAAAGGTTAATGGAGGGTGGAGCCTATCCAAATGGAAACAAAGGGAAAATCTAAACTTGGGTTACTGAAAGTAAGGCAAAAACCGACCTTTAGCTACTAAAGACTGTAGGGGAGCGTAACCGGACCTATCTTTGTATTTAGTTCTATTTTAGCTTTGTTGAGGTTAATGAGGGCATAGTTAGACTTTGAGCTGTTGAGACGAGCAGCCTGCAAACATAAATGATTTCGATCAGTGATCGCCACAGGCGAAGGAAAAGAAGGAGAGGCTAGAAGTAGCACAGATAAGTTTTGCAGCCTGCGACGCTTCTAATAATAGCATAGTAATTTGTTAAAAGGTCTAGAAGTTTTCCTACCAAGCCTAACAACATTTAGAAAATTGGCTGTGCATTACGAAGGGATCGAACGGAGACTATGGCAGTAGCTTTCTGCAGCATAAGCTGGACTGGATAGCCTTGTTGATATAATTATCTGAAGTCAAAGCATTCAATTTATGATTAGTGTAGCTGTCATCACCTAGCATCTAAAGAGTTACTTACAAAGGCACTCTAAAATCTTAAATTGTGAAATTTAGTTCTGTAACTCGGATTGGGTTGGCAGAATTATTTGCTAGGTAAAATTAGCATATTCTGATGAGAGATCCTAGATAGTTTTAAAACTGATGCAAATTGTTTTGGTAACTTGGTAACCACCTGCTTGTCTAAATTGGTTAGGAAGAATCTTTTAAACAAATGACGAAGATTACACATATGATGAAAAATTTGTTACAAATTAGCTGAACAGTAATTGAAGACAGACTATGGAACGCAATTGAGTTCAGTAGCAAATCAAAAGTCTCAAAGGCAAAACAACCGTGAGGGGAAAATGTCAAGATTGTAATAAATAGCCAAAGAGTTGACTCCTCATAAAATCTTCATGCATTATACTTTCATATTATCAACTGTTAGCAGACAACAAAAGTACTTATCTGGTAAACTCCATTTTGATGGTATTCATCAAGAGACATTCAGACCCATTTGAGAATCAGCAAGGAAATATTATTAGTAGGCTGAAATGGCTAGCCGAAAATCCATTGCTTGCTGGAGTGTAAACTTTAACTTCCGTGTTTGAGTGATTTTTATTTTGAAGTGACATTTTGGTTGCAGCAAAAATGTTTTATGCCTTTCTTTGCTTAAGTAAATAGAAACTTTTCAGTGTGCTCGATTGAACTTGTTGTGTTTGAGTTTATATTTAGAGCTAAACATAAAGAATTTAATGGTTATTGAGATTAACGTATAGGTTTCAAAATCTTTACTAAAATCAGTATCAAACTTGAACAAAGTAGCAAACAGGACTTAAACTTCGTACTAGAAGAGATAAACAAGATAATACCTTAAGAGCTCTTTCTAGAACGAATAAAGTCGTTGACATTCTATATGAAATTCCCCATTTACTCAAGAGGATCTATATGAATCTGTATGACGGGGTAGGATAATCTTTATGAAAAATTCTGATGATCATTAAAATTTTGTACATGAAAGCTTTAACCTAAAAACTTTCGCTTTTTAAAAAATCTCATTAAAGTTTGAAAAACCCCTACTCATTTCTAAAAATACTGATATTAAGTTAATTTTCAGAACTTTTATTCAACATTCGGGCATCAAAAAATATCGAGAGCTTCCAATTTAAATTACATGAATGTAAAGCTTTGATGTTTTTTTTGAACCTACATCTTCAAAGCTTATTTATTAGCAGTACAATAATCGTTTTGTGTCAGTTTAAAATTTCGCGGAGCGTTAAAGAAACGAATTTAACTCAAAAGAAGGTGCCGCGTGTTGAAAGTTTTAGTTCGCACGGATCCCCCGCACGTATCCAATTTTTATTTTAACTAAAATATTTGGAAGGCACAATGCGACTTGGTCTCATTATCACACCGTCTTTTGTGCCGGTATATTTCAGCCTAGCGTTTCCTTCCAAGTGAAAGCGTAACAAAGGGTCTGAAGATAAATACAGTACAGAATAGATAAACAAGAAAAGCGAAGAGATAACCCCAGCAATTTCCTCGGGAAAGGAATAATTGATAAACCGGAGGATTGCGACCTTATGCATTCAATCCTTAAGGAATAATTTTGTGGATCGCGCGCCGTATGCTGGGAGATTACAAACAAATAAATACTAATGTTTAGTTGTTGTAACTACCACCGGAGGTTAATAGTGCGCCACAATTTATTGTATATATTCGCGTTAAGGGTTGTTGCTCCTAACAGCGTTGTTAAAATCGGATGGCGGAAGGGTAAGGAGGTCCCGCCATCTTAGTTAAAACCATTAACAAAATTAATACGCGTCAGTTGCAACAACGATTAAATTTTGAATTTTAGATATTTCAGGTAAAACTAAGTTTAAAACGTGTAATTAAACTGTTCGAAAATAGAGGGGAAACGTCAAAATGGATGCTTGCGTACTAGTCTCGGATTATAATTTATTCAGGAAGCGAGTGTAATTTTTTTGTTTACAACTTCATAAAATCAATAATCAAACCTTGTTTAGAACCTACATATTAAAGTTGAATAAGAAATTGTTTTCTTAGAATGACCAAGAAAGTTTAAACAGATTGGGTGTGTACGTTTCTTAAGTTGGAGTTGTAATGGATTTCATGTCCGGTTACCTACCACTTTAAGAATAAATTTTTAATGTGTAACTCGAGTTTGCCTCGGGAGGATTTATACATAAATTGTGGTCTCGAAAACTTATATTCCGTAAAACACTAACAATAAGTGTATAAAATGATCAAAGTTTACGAAATAAGAGAAAGACGGAAAGAAAAGGATATTAGAAGTTAATATACAGAAAGGTTTGAAATGTTTTTTCAAAAGTTTTCCGCTTGGCAATAATACTTTGCCTAAAGTTACATCTAAATATTTGCCACAAGCAATCGATCAGATGAGAATCAACATTTGAACGAATGAAAGCGTTCGCTGTTTGTCTTTGGTCTCTTCGAAATTCTTCAGTTCTGGTTTATTGAATACGAAATTTAGCGTGATGCCAGACCCGGATTAAGACTTTATCGGAGCTTTATCTTAAATATCAATCTCATTGCATGTATTACTACCAGGATTTTCTATTTTATAAGTACACATCAAGATAAATACATAAAACTCATGTAATAAAGAAAGCTCGAAGCTCGTGATTTGATTGGTTGCTTAAACTATTTTTTTAATTTAGATATTCAACCTGTAAAATGGGAACAAACAATAATATTATCTTGAGGAAATACAGAAAAAAAATTGAAGCACAAAATTCAAATGTTTTCTTAGCTGTCTATACACAAACTATAATCAGTCTATAGTAAATAGAGAGAAAGATGAAGTGATTATTGATTTGGGCACAGAGTACTCACATCGAAACCTTTAGGAAGTTTCAAGGTGTATTGACTTTTTGATTCATTTCTATTTCTTCGTTTTAGATTAACCAAGTAAAGTTTTAAAGCCCATTGAAAGAGTCATTTAAAAGCAGAAAACAAACAGACTCAGTCTAACATTAACAATAATATGCAAGCAAGAAAAAGTACTTATTTGTGAGACGGTGCATTGTCTTGGTGAAACAGGATTTTCTTTTTCTGCAAATGTGGCCGTTTTTTCGCAAGTTCTGCCTTCAGCTTGTCAAGTAATGATGCATAGTATGCTCCTGTAATGGTTTTTCCTTTTTGAAGATAATCGATTAAAATAACTCCATGACTATCCCAAAAAACAGTCGCCATCACTTTCACAGCCGAAAAAACAGTTTTTGCTTTTTTTGGAGCCGGTTCCCCCTTTGCAGTCCACTGTTTGGACTGTATTTTTGTTTCGGGCGTATAATGGTGTATCCAAGTTTCATCTACAGTAATTAATCGGCGCCAAAACTCGGATTTATTTCGCCTAAACTGCGCCAAAAGAGCGTTGGAAATATTCATTCGAACACGTTTTTGGTCTAACGTGAGCAAACGCGGCACCCAACGCGCGGACAGCTTTCTCATGCCTAAATGTTGATTTAATATGTGACAAACACGTTCTTTTGACATGTTCATAACCTCTGCTATCTCTCTCACTTTAATTCGGCGGTCGTCTAGTACCATTTGGTGAACTTTGGCGATGTTTTCGTCGATAGTTGCAGTTTTTGGACGTCCCGAACGTTCATCGTCTCCCAAGCTCTTACGGCCACGTTTAAATTCAGCAGCCCAAAATTTCACTGTGGTAAATGATGGTGCAGAGTCCCCATACACAGAATCCAACTCATCTTTTATTTGCGAAGGCGTATTGCCTTTCAAAAACAAACATTTAATGACAGCTCGATACTCGATTTTGTCCATTTTCACAAAAAAACTCACATCAACTCACTCAAACGACTGTTACATAAAAACTGCGCGTCCAAAATGGCTGAAACTTTGGTGAGTAACTGTCAACAGATGAACAACGAAATTCAGTAGCTTTTATTTACGAGTGCTGCCATCTTCACGTTGAGGTCGGAAACTTTTCAGACCACCCTCGTAGGTAGATGCGTCTTTTTTCTTGCAGCTTCCAATTTTGGAAATTCAACAACGTCAAACATTAACAATTTCGATTGTTTCTAAATATTCTTAAAAGCAATTGAAGATTGGTGAAATGGTACTTATAGTAAAGCTTACTCTAGCATACATAGCAAAAAATGTTTTGTGTCGATACAATCTTTCGTTCCAGAGATATAGCGCAAGACAACGCTTTACGTTTTTGGGGAGATGGATGGAGAGCAGCTAAAGATTACTTCTGTACACATTTCGCAATATCAAGATTTCTAGAGAACTCTCCTGCGGGCAGGCATCCCAAATTCCCTTCTCTTAGCTCTAAAAAGATTCTTCTTGGTGATTATTATTAAATTATATAAAACAGGATCACTATGCCTATGGAACCAAACTCAACTTTAATTAGCCTAAAACAATAGCGGGATGTCCCAAAAACTCAAATTCTTCAATTTTGGCCACTAAGATTCAAACGATTTCTTCGACCTCTACTGTGGAAGGTAGATAACGGTCCCTATTTGGTCTCCAGAGGATGATATGCAAGAACGATTAAAATCGGTTGGTAGTTTTCGGAATTTAGAAAATCCTTTGCTTGAAAAATCATATGCTTGGAATTTAACAGGCACCCGACTGTTACAGTCCTATCTTTCTCTCATTCTCGCTTTTGTGGCCGGAAAAAAATTACTAGTGCTGGAATCGAGCGTATCGTAGTATAAAAAAGATTTAATAAACTCGAATGCAACTTAGACAAGAAAATCGAGAAAAAATTACGTATTTGGGAGTTATATTAGACAGAAAACCTACGTATGACTCTGATATGTACGAGGGCGGTTCAGTAAGTACCCGTGTTTGACAACAGAAGGCGTTCCTGAGGGAAGTTGGTGTTATCATCGTGTGCTGCCATCTATCAAACGACGGTATAACAAATTGCAGACTGATTGATAGGTTAGTTTGGATTTGACAGCCATTTGAGTAAGACGTGTTTCGATGGAAAAAGAGCAGTATCGTTCGGTAATTCGCTTTCTGTTTTTGGATGGGAAAAAATGCGAGGAGATAAAAGCAAAGTTGGATGCTGTTTATGGGGACACTTCGCCATCTATGACCACAGTTAGATATTGGTTCAACGAATTTAAACGTGGGCGAACATCCGTTTTTGATGAGGAGCGACCAGGACGCCCGGCAGACGTGGTTACCGAGGAAATCATTCAAAAAGTCCACGACATGATTCTCGCTGATCGACGAACGAAAGTGCGTGAGGCCGTAGGTGTGTCGACCGGAACGGCAATTAATATTTTACATGATAAGTTGGCGATGAAAAAATTGTCGGCGCGATGGGTGCCGCGATTGCTAACGGTGGACAACAAGCGGATGCGGCTGTTAACTTCGAAGCAGTGTTTGGAGCAATTTAAGCGAAATCCGAAAGTGTTTTTGCGTCGAGTTGTCACCGTTGATGAAACCTGGATTCATCATTACACACCAGAAACTAAGCAACAATCAAAACAATGGATTTCTCCCGGTGAATCTGCTCCAAAGAAGGCGAAGATGGTTCCATCGGCCGGAAAGGTCATGGCGACGATTTTTTGGGATGCGAACGGCGTCATCCGCATGGATTTTTTAGAAAAAGAAAGAACGATCACTGGACAATACTACAGTGAGTTATTAGACAGCTTCGACAAAATATTGAAGGAGACACGGCCGCATTTGGCGAAAAAGAAGGTGCTGTTTCACCACGATAACGCACCAGCACATTCATCCGGAGTTGTCGCCGCCAAACTGCATGAATTGCGTTATGAATTGCTGCCGCACCCCCGTATTCACCCGATCTGGCTCCCTGCGACTTTTTCTTGTTTTCTAACATGAAGAAATGGCTCGCGAGATAAAAATTTAGCTCAAACGAGGAAGTCATCGCCGAGATAGAGGCGTATTTTGGAGAGTTCGACAAATCCTATTTTTTGGAGGGGTTAAAAAAATGGCAGGAACGTTGGGAGAAGTGTATATTTCTAAAAGGAGACTATGTTGAAAAAGACACACCGTACAATGATCCTTAAAAGTTCTGGAAACAATCACGGATATCAGACTTTGGCTGGAAGCGATGATCAAGTACACATATTTAGAAAAAGTAAGAAATTATTATTAAATACTACCTTATCGTACCAGACACGCTACCATGTCTCTCTAATTGACGAATGAAGAGGCACAGATTGTGTGGCATGTTACACAACGAGTCTATATTCCAGACTGAATTCAATGCTATACGAGAAGCAGTTAGAAGGATTATGTATTACGAGAGGGATGGGAATCAGTGGCCACCAGGATAACAAATGGACAGGTCTTTCAGAATTGTAATGATATTAGGCGTATTAAAGTACACAAGGAAGAGATGATATTACACTGAGTGAAAGCTCATAGAGAACAATACGCAAATGAGACAGCAGATCAACTAAGTAGCAAAAGAGGCTAGTAAGCAAGAACTAAAATAGCAAACCATATCAAAAACGAGGTTGAGTGGAACCAGTGGGTTCCGAGTTTATTTGTGATGTAGAACCAGATATGCCAGAAGATGCAATACATAGGTGTCAACTCGAAAGAAATAGATTGGATTGACCTGTGGCCGTAGGCAAAATAGTGTGATAAGTGAAAAAGACTAAAAAATAAAGCAGGGTGCTTGCACTTTCGCTAAATTGTAGGTGAAAGTGTTCGCTTGACGGTTTATCCTATGCATGTTCTTCTTTGGGAGTATCTATGACTCTCATTCTATGACTTAAAGCTTTGCGCGAATAGGTCGTCGTAATGGTCTAGCAGCCTTCTCGAAACAACTAACGTCTTTGCTGCTTTGTTTTGTTCTAACATAAAAAATTTGCAAGATTGCAGATCATGATTGATTTACAGTTAAATTTAAAATTAGAATTTTAGCAAAATGCATATTTTGTAATAGAGGTGGAGGCGTTTTCTCATTAAATATTTTAAATGTAAATATATAATTGTTAATTAAACTCCTGAAAGTACAGCAAATTTATATTTAGAAAATTAATTTATATTACATAACAAATTTTGAGCAACTACTAAATTAGAGAAAAGATGAAATACAATGATAACATGGTTCTATTGTTCCTCCCAAACAAATACCACTAGTTTCTTTCAAGATCGTATAAAAGGTAGAATCTACCGTATTACTCTAACACGCTCAATTAAATTCATAAGTATAATTAGTACAGAGGTTAGTATGTAATAGA
Source organism: Ignelater luminosus (assembly GCA_011009095.1). Lineage (NCBI taxonomy): Eukaryota > Metazoa > Arthropoda > Insecta > Coleoptera > Elateridae > Ignelater > Ignelater luminosus. Next base: position 65,451 of record VTPC01002339.1, read on the forward strand.
CTTTCCAGTTTTGCAGTACAATATCATTTTTATCTTTTCTAATTAGTTTTTGCCTACCTCATATTTAACAATGTATTACATTTTATGAAAATTAAACTAACTCCAAACAATTGCATTTTCAGATTATGTCTGTATGTATAAACCTACACTCTACTTCATCTACAAGCACAACTAAGTAGTTTAAATTTTTGATCTCAAGCTTGATTGCTGGAAAGTTGGAAAATTCATTATTAGTTGTTACAATTCTGATTGTTACTTACATGAAAGGATAACTTTAAAGTTGCAAGCACAAAATCACAGAAATTCAAATACACGTCTGCATAGTTCTCAAATATGGAAGTTATTATTGTACAGCTCTGCATTCTCAAACAAAAGAAAACTTTTATTTGTTTTGCGAAACTCGCCTGAAATAACAAGTTCTAGTTGTCTTGGACTTAGAATTTAATATTACGAGAAACAAAACAAAAAAATATTCTACAGAAGAAATTCAGCAGGAAGGAATAGTTTACTGTAGTTCTTTGTTAGCTTTTAATGATTTGTAATAAAAGTTATTTCCGTTTTGAGTTCCAAGTTTTAAACAAGTGCTTGGCTTTTCATGTTTACCCATTGTGAATAAAGAAAGATTTAAAAATAATAAAGCAACTTCCAATTTTTCAGCTACTGTATTAGATATCTCAACTGTGAACGCATTCACAAGTCACACGTATGGTCTTAATAATACTAAGAACTTACAGGAAAAAATGTCTGGATTAAAAAAGTCTAAACGGTAGTAATTACAGAGTTAACTGGTGTTACTTTGCAAAGAAGACTGAAAATGTATTGATAGTGGAGAGGTTTATAAGAAAGTGTCTGGCATCTTCTTTCGTTTCCTAGGTAGTTGCTTAAGAATCTATTTTCAATGTCTAAAAGCGAAGTGCCCAACGGAAACCGACAGTATTGGCAAGGTACCTTCTCTGATTAATATAAAGTGGGTTGCCACTTTGACTAGAGTTTGGGATTTCCGGCCTACATCACCCTCTAGGTTTGAGGGCCTAGGCCACTAAGGATCAAGCACAAAACTGTCTGCTATTTCCAGGATGATTTTGCGATGGAACGCCGAAGAGGTGAAGCAGTCCGATATTTCATTCCATCACTGTGACTGATTGGTGAAGAAGAAGGAAAAAAAAGAGACAACAATCAAATTGTCAAAGCTTACGTTACAATTCCTTTTCACAAATTGAGCACAATCTCCAATGCGCTTTGCTAACTTGATGACTTTCAACAAATCCATCCATATCTTTCAGAAGACTCTCAAGTAGGCCTACCTAGACGTCCTATCATACAGTATGCAATATTCCATGCAATTTCTTAAAACATTAAACCAGCCTTCTACATATAATAGTCAGCCAAAAGTCTGAACCTAAGGAAGACTTAAGGATAACTCCTTTCCATCCTACGCTCCACCTTAGCACTATTAATTTATATTTTAGCCGAAAAAAGTGAGACTGGCAGTCAGGACTTTGGAGGGGGAGGGGTGCAGAATCACTTGAAAAGTACCATGAACGGATGGTATGGAAATGGACACCATTTCTAGCCTGGTTATGATATAATCCTTGGAATTGCAGGAGCTTGTGTATATTATATCCAAATTTCAATTTATTGGACTAAACTAACCTTCAGTGCAAAAAATTGAATTTACTTTCGTTTTTCTGTTTGTTTGGTACCTTGACAGAGCAACGAGTTTGGCGGTCGTTCATCCTCCACTGTTGCTAATATCGTTCTGGATCGATCTGCCACTATTCTGAGATTTGAAACACTTGAACCGTCTGCCCTATTCGACTCTTTAGTCTCTTGTGTTTCGGAATTGCACAGGCTTCACTAAGATTCCACCATAAATGACTCGTCGGAAGTACAGCAGAGGGGAAGAGCTGTGCTATCACCAACAGAACCTCCATTCGGCAGTATTGTGTGAAGGATTTGTTGTTCCCCAAAAGCTACTTTATATTATCATCTCTTCAACCACCTCCAATGATCTTCAACCCATTATCTTCAAGTCTTCAATTCAACTCATCATGTTTAAGCAACAATGCTCTTTACCATCACCAACTTTAATATTTATCAACAAACAAGTATTTAACTATAAACGACCTATAATAATCATTAATCGTTACATAGTTGGCGTTATCGACTGCTAAACATAAATGAAATAGAGCTAGTGAAACGAACACCCCTGTCTGCATAATGGAATGTTCTTTGCCTGTTAAAACTTGTAGCATGTTGAGGCGGCAAAATTTCCGAATCTGCAGATGTCCCTTAAAAGACGGGTTCACACAGGGACTGCATATAAACACATCCCACACCAATATACAGTGGAAATTTTAGATGGAGATTTGCCTATGTTAAAACAAACTCGGTTCGGAACAGCATCTAGCTGAGACAATTCCACGAAATTTGAACAATAATAAAAGAAACCGCACGTGTGTTTAAATAAACATCGTTTAAAATAAATTGGAAAATAGTTCCAACTATAAATAATCTACTATTTCAGTATCAAATTTCCAGATCATTTTGAGTATCACCTTCAAGCCAATAAAAATTTCCTCCATGTCTAAAGGGAAGCAAAAAAGTTCTAAAACGACCAGGGGGCTTTAAAGCAGAAATTAACAATGAACGATGAAGAAACTTGCCCTCTTGTTCCAGCAACCTCCAACAATACATCTCATCAAAGAAAAAAAAACAAAAACTAAGTCAGCTCTGGTTCCTTGATGTCTGATTTAAATACAAGATATTTTACCAATATTATAGTTTATGTCATTACAAATTGAGAATAAACAGTGGCCATTTTGGGTATTCTCAAAGCCTTTTATATTTTATATGAAATATTTAAAGTACAATTAGTACAAAACTGTACCGTTATACACCTTAGGCAATACTTTAACCTTTTCTTCTCATATAATTTTCTTTTATAAAAAAATTCTGAAACCGTTATGTGATGCACATTTATACAGATATCCAGTCTTTTTAAAAGAAATAGGTAGAAGCAACGAAGTTGCAAAATTCTAGGTTATGTTACTCTTGATATTTAAAAAAATTGTTCTGTACCGTAATAAAATTATCTAGCTTTTTCTGATTAAATTAAATTTTTTGAGAATTTAGATTTCCAACAAACCTATTTAATTCAATAAGACTAGGATTGCGACCAATACAAATCAATAAAAAGTAACGAAACTAAATTTTATGTTTAAAAAATTTTGATGTTCTTGTCAAGAAATATTATCTGAATGTTTAACAGAACCTTTAAATACACATAAATGTTGATAAAAAAATAAAAACTGACTTAAGTATCGATATTAAAAATTAGACAAAGAAAAGAGAAAAATATATGACATGCAACTAATCGAAAAGTTGTCAATTCCAAAAGTTAATCCTGTTCTTGAGTAACTAAAAAACTTCAATCAAGAGAGTTCGTCGACCAAAAACACCCCTTAATACAGTAAAGTTTGAAAAAATAAGCAAAAGAAACGCAATAAAGAAACTGACAAAACAAGAAAATATTTAGATTTACGTAGTGAGATATATTAGTTAGATTTTTTCGGCGTAATACTCTTTCTCCCTCAATATGAAAACACCTTGGCATGTTTTTCTCTCCACAGCACCACCACTCTCTGAATTGTTTCCCCCTTTACCCTATTATTCTCAATTCTCTTTTCTCATTTCGTCTACAGAATTTTTTGCATTCTTTATGTATCATTAACTCGCATCCCGGATTTTTTTACATTTTATATTTGCATATTCCCAGAATTTTTTGCACTCATCAACTTGCAGGGCTTCCTCCTTGTACTTTAACGTTTAAAATGGAATTAAATACGAGTTAACCCAACAGATTTCCAGTTTACCATCCGTGAAAAACGGCAATAAAATTTTTAAAATCCAGATAAACCTGTTCCATCTTCATTGATATTATAATTATTTTTTTCTCTAAGACCAAAATTAACTCACCAATTAGTAGATGATATTCAGCTCACAGAAAGCACGTATCTGAAAACAAGAAACAATTATCACATTTAGATAGCAAAATTGTTAATGTGAGAAATGCAGGCAAATAGGTAGCGACATTCTAAGAATTTTAAAACTACAAAAAGCAACTAACTGGTTTTAAATTTTAGAATTTTTAATTAAGACAAGCTTTCGTTCTTGTAATAATAATTCACACCGGACGGAAATTCTCTCGATAAACAGAAAAAAAAGTTATTCTCAACCCGAAATAAATTAGCGGTCAAATCGGTTAACAACTAAGAATTAACTGAACACAGCGAGATTCAGAGAGACGAGCAAATTCATATGTGTGTGAGTGCGTGAATGTGTGTATGTGTGTGCGTTATTAAATACTCCAGCAACCCCGGACTATTTTTTTCTACGGAACAGATGAGAAAGCGTTTCAATTTATCAAAAATCCAATATTGCAGGAGATTCATTGGATTCGATATTTACTTTTTCAGATATCCTGAACGGAATTCAATAGGATATTTCATTTAAACGCAATAAGGATAAGAGTTATCTAAAACCAATATTTATAAAGTGCTCCTTAAAAAGTATAAGAAAACCCGACACGGAATAAACACTACAGAATATCAGACGGAGAGGATGCATTTTTTCCTCGTCAATATAACGATAAAAAAGGAACGCAAAACCTAGTACCTTTTTTTGTTTTCATACAAAAACGTCCTGATCGATTTCACACACATTCGTTTCTTGAGAGAATTGATAGCTACCAGCAATTTCTGGTTTGAAATTTTTACTGGAGCTTTAAGATAGAAAACAATTATAAATAACGTATCAAGCGTAAATTCTGTTTCTATAATTAAATGTCTTTTAGATCTGCTCTGCATAAACAATTAATAGATTAATCTGTTTATTAACTAGACTAGCTCCTTGCTGTTAAAATAAATTTAAATAATTTTAAAATAGTAATCAAGATGGTTAATGCGCAACTCTCGGCCACCACAGGTGGCCCGTGGAAGGATGAAATACTATCAAGTTCGGAGCTTTGGCATAGGGAAGGTCTAGAGATGACACAACGAAGCAGAGCAAAGCACATTCAATGATTAAAATCACGTTGGAATTGAACTTAATATTGATCCTCTTAACGAAAGAAACACTTTTATTTAAATTCAAGAAATTCTGCACTTTTTTTTCAGTTTTTTGATTTTAACTAAAATTCTTTTCCTTGTCAACTTTCATTACAATTACAATAAATGATCCTGGTTATTCTTCGACTACCCTTATCTTGTTCAGGTCAAAAACAGTTGAAAATAACAGAGTTCCTTTTTAAAATTCTATTGTTCACACTAATGAAAGAGCGATAAAGTTAAAAACATCTAGAATAAGATTTTGATGACAAAGAAATGTTTTAAAATTCAAATGTTACAAGAATATTACACAGTGACATAGCAATAATAGGAGATTTTAAAAAGTAGGTCAAACGCGAGATTTAAAAGAAAAAGAATACTTCAGAAAGAAAAAGAATACTGCAATTCATTCCTTGAAAGAGTTCAGTTTATAGCAGAACTTTATCTTTATAAAGAGATATTCATGTAACATTATCGTAAGATTTATTCATGATCTTGTTATTAAAGTGTTTTGAAGCTGAAGATAACTATTAAATTGTTTATTTAATAATAAAACAAAAAGTAAGCAAATTACTTACTTAGAAAACTGTACATATTTAAATAATTCAAATCCCGAAAAGTCCAAATTGCACTTTGAGCATGCAAAGGCCCATACGAGTTCAAAGATTTAGATATTTGATGATATGGTCTAAACCCAACCCTGGAACCATACCTAGGTAGACATTGTTTTACAGATACATATGCCAATATAACTGTTTTAGAAAGACGGAGAACATACAGGTAAATTCAGAGCTAATATAGAAATCAATGAAAATAGAAGGGAAAATCATCCTTAGCAGTTAGAAGAAGATCAAGAAACCTTTACTGTAGCGCTTCCATGTAATATTGTATTTGTAATTATGAGAAATAAGATAAAGTAGTACGAGGGTGGTCTGAAAAGTTTCCGACCTCAACGTGAAGATGGCAGCACTCGTAAATAAAAGCTACTGAATTTCGTTGTTCATCTGTTGACAGTTACTCACCAAAGTTTCAGCCATTTTGGACGCGCAGTTTTTATGTAACAGTCGTTTGAGTGAGTTGATGTGAGTTTTTTTGTGAAAATGGACAAAATCGAGTATCGAGCTGTCATTAAATGTTTGTTTTTGAAAGGCAATACGCCTTCGCAAATAAAAGATGAGTTGGATTCTGTGTATGGGGACTGCACCATCATTTACCACGGTGAAATTTTGGGCTGCTGAATTTAAACGTGGCCGTAAGAGCTTGGGAGACGATGAACGTTCGGGACGTCCAAAAACTGCAACTACCGACGAAAACATCGCCAGAGTTCACCAAATGGTGCTAGACGACCGCCGAATTAAAGTGAGAGAGATAGCAGAGGTTATGAACATGTCGAAAGAACGTGTTTGTCACATATTAAATCAACATTTAGGCATGAGAAAGCTGTCCGCGCGTTGGGTGCCGCGTTTGCTCACGTTAGACCAAAAACGTGTTCGAATGAATATTTCCAACGCTCTTTTGGCGCAGTTTAGGTGAAATAAATCCGAGTTTTGGCGCCGATTAATTACTGTAGATGAAACTTGGATACACCATTATACGCCCGAAACAAAAATACAGTCCAAACAGTGGACTGCAAAGGGGGAACCGGCTCCAAAAAAAGCAAAAACTGTTTCTTCGGCTGGGAAAGTGATGGCGACTGTTTTTTGGGATAGTCATGGAGTTATTTTAATCGATTATTTTTAAAAAGGAAAAACCATTACAGGAGCATACTATGCATCATTACTTGACAAGCTGAAGGCAGAACTTGCGAAAAGACGGCCACATTTGCAGAAAAAGAAAATCCTGTTTCACCAAGACAACGCACCGTCTCACACCTCAGCGGTTGCCATGGCGAAAATCCACGAATTACGGTTTGAACTGCTTGACCATCCGCCTTACTTACCAGATCTAGCCCCGAGCGACTTCTTTTTGTACCCTCATCTAAAAATTGCGCTCGGAGGACAAAGATTTTCGTCAAATGAAGAGGCAATCACCTTCGTGAACAATTATTTTGCAGAGAAAAATGCCGAGTACTATTTGGACGGGTTACAGAGATGGGAGCATCGCTGGGAGAAGTGTGTAGAGTTACAAGGAGACTATGTTGAAAAATAAAAAAAAATTTCAGAAAAAATGTCTTGCATCTTTGTTAGATCGGAAACTTTTCAGACCACCCACCGTTATTTCTTCTTTGAACCATGGTTTGTACCTTTTACTCTTTTTACAATTTATGTCTAGTTCTTTGATAGGGATTATAGATATTTTTCTTGTTAAACTATCTTAATAAAGCTTGACAGTACTTTCATTGATGAATGATTCTCATTTTCCGGAGTATTCTGATCATGTTAAATATATAGCAATGTTGTCACTATTTAACCTTCTTTTTCAAATTGGTCTTGTGGAAGCCCGAAGACAAAAGGGCCAACTAATGATCAACCACTGAGCCAACACGATTCAGTTAGGAAACCACAATATCACAAAATCAAATTATTTTTATATTTAAGTATATCTCTTATTTTAGAATTCCGCGCAATTTCTAAGAAAATAAAGGTCGTCTTCTTTTGTGGTCTTCTGTTAAGAAATTTGAAAACGTTTCTGTTACGGAGAAAACATTGAGTTTGGTCATTCTTCCATGACCTCTAAAAGCGAAATCTTGTAAGATGATAAACTATTTTTACTAAGACCGTAGATATCTTATCTAAAGTGAATCCAACTCCTCAGTCTCATTTCCACATCTTCCAAAAATGACAACGCAATTCTTACGGATTGACATTTATGGCTTAAATTTTAACTTTGTTTTTGATCCCATAATTTGTTTCTTCTAAGTTGAGTGAATTCTAAAAGTCATTCCAGGGTTTATTATACTTACAATATAATTGGAATTTATTATAGTAATTAGTTCTAAATAGACCAACCAACCAAACCCTTAGGTTAATCGTTTTCTGTTGAATTTTAAGAAGATAATTAAAGACAATTAGAGAAAAATGCAAAAAATGTGTATTATGCTTTAAAAAAAAGTTTTTCCTTACCGTAACAAGAAAATTCATTTCAAAAGTTTCTGGTTAGACAAAAAATAATTTTTTCGTTATCTTTATTTTCGTAGATTACACTTTTTGACCAGGAACTATAAATGAGGAAGATAAAATGTAAAAGATACAAAATAGCAAAGTGACAAATTCCGAAAGGAACTTTGGGATTTGCTTTACATGATGTAGTCACATTCTCATTTTACTAGGTAATAATATTTTTAGAGCCCCAGTAGCTAAGTTAAAAAAAAATTAAAATTTATATTTGCCACTAAATTTATTATTAGCGTGCTACTAAATAAAAAAATACAATTACCATTTAGAGCTTTTAGTGTTAATAAAGAATGATATGGGTGTGGTGGATAAAGGAGACCATTAAAAGAAATTTTAGATGCAAATCAGTAGGACCTAGAATTAGAGGAAAAAACCATTTTATGGTAGTTTTTTGGTGCTTAAATAATTAAAGCTTTTTGGATTTCTACATTTACAGTTTAAATTTTTAGATTTTGAAGATATACCACCTACACAAGAATTTGACACTGACAAAATTTGCATTTATAAATAATTCTTTAGAACTAATAAACTAAAAATATTTTAGATAAATAATACTTGGAAATGTCACCTCGTAACTTCTTCGAATTATTTACAGGATGTAAATATGCGTAGGTTGCTTAATGTTTTAAGATGCATTATCTTATCTGTACAATATTTCAGATCTGTCGTTGAACTAATTCAAGTACATTTTAATTTACGCTTGATTAAATATTTATTTCTGTCGTTTCCATTTAGAGAACATCTCGTTTTGCATATTTTATTAAATTTCTTATTGATAAAGTATCATTTTGTTTGTATAAAATAAACAAACATCTCCCATTCGAATATTTATCCACTGAAAGCATCGATTTCAAACCATGAATTGAAAACAACAGAAAATAGGAAAGAGAAAGAAAAAGAAAGAGAGAAAATCCCGGGCTCGTAAACAAGCATCGTGAATTCATGTAATCATTGAAATTGTAACGGGTGTACGTGAGTGCGAAAGTATGTACTTGTTTCACTACATAATGGAGATATCGGCCGCGAGCCCTCTACTTTTCCGAAGATAAATGATTTCCGCAAGGCGCTGCTATGAACTCTCATCTAATATTATTTTATATAGTATACACTGGATATTTTTATAAAAGGCGACATTCATGGTGCTTGTTTTGTTGGCTTGCGGTGTGGCTCTTTGGACCGTGAAAATCACTTTTCATTCTTAAGACACACACTCGTGCACGCATAACGTCCAGCTGTAAACGCATCACGTTTTTCTATAACAAAAGCCTGAATGTAAATTTCCCTTTTATCAATTCAGTGTATAACTTTACATATTTTGTTTAATTTTCATAAATTAGCAAGGACTTCTTAATGTTTACAAGTGGAAGCTCTGGTTGAAATTTATAGTAAAGCTCGACATTAATGTAAAGACATTTAAAGTGTACAGAGATGTTTTGTGTCTAATAAACGCATTTTCTTTTGTAATTATGTTTAAGTAAGAAACATTATTACTGTTACTACTCTGTTACAAATTCAACATACAGTTTACATAGAAGGAAGGTTTACTTATAGCTCCAAATCCACAAATCAACTATGTTCTTTCAAATTTTAGAAAACATTAACCTCCAATAAAATAAAAAGCTATATAATCACGAGGGCGCCACTAAATGTCTTTTTTTAAAAAAATGAATCCAGAAACTTTCTAGCAAGATGACTCCTTTTAAAATTAAATTCCTGGTTTTCCATTTATTCCAGATCAAACATCCTTTAAAATTTGAGATAAGATAAGAGATAGATTTTCAAGAAATATAAAAATCTAACCAAACAGAAATATTTGCATACTTACCACAAAATGCGTTGCGTCATCACATAACAACTTTTTGATATTTTTTACATTGAAAAGTTTTAGTTAATTAAGTGATTTTTAAACAAAAAACTAAATTTTTCCCAAAAAAATTAATAATTTCTACTTTCATTCTTAAACATTAGATACCGCTAGCTATCAGATTTTAGGACAATATGAAATACGCAACGTTTTTGCCCAGTTTTAGATTAAATATTGCGTTTATCTAGTACAGACCTTAGACAACAATTTGGCCCTCACTAGATACGTGTTGCCTTTGGTGACTACCCTTGTTTACGAGGGTTGCTATTTATATTTCTGGCCTTGGCAACACTGACTGTTTTCAGGCGTCAGCTGACATTTCCGGTGTAAACTTTACATTGTTGAACA
>VTPC01002340.1:0-12438 GCA_011009095.1 Ignelater luminosus
CTCTTGAAGGTAATTTAGCTGTCAAGTGTATAGATCAAATTTTACATTAATGTTTATTATTTACACATTTTCGTTTGTGACAATAAATAACATGTCTACTAGTGACATGTCATCCATTGAACACTTAAAGAAAAATTCTTTGCAGTGTCCGCCACTACGAGATTACAGCTATTTTTCAGTTCCATATCAGAACTTGCACAAACCTTTCACATCAAAAACTTCTACCGATAAGGATAAAAAGTGTTATAAGCTTAGGAAAAAATCGATGACAGGTGTCGGAATTAAACCAGAAAGTGAAAAAAAAATAAATACCCTTAATATTCTACACAAGGCTATTCTAAAAAGTGAAGCATAGATTATTCTGTTGGTGATTCTGGTCGACTTAGCCCAGCATATAAGCTATCGGAAGAATAAGATTATTGATTTCTTACTTGAAAGTAACTGTGACAGAATAACAACAAATTCTCATGCAATTTAGACTTAAAGAAAACACCCTTTCTTTCACATCTCAAATCAAATTTTCCTAAATCCTGCCAAATACATCTTGGAGGTCGATAAAAAAGAAAAATCTCCAAGGCAGTTTGCAAGGTATAAAAGTTTGAGAAACACTGTTATAAACACTATTGTTGAAAATAAAACTGTCCATTGTAAAAAAACCGTTTTGATACTTTCAATAACTTAACAAGAAGATTACATTATATAGGAGAAAAAGTTCCTTTTTACAAGTACAACGCGGGACAAGAGGTTTCGGTATACACGCTTCCTTTAATCTTTTTCCAATTTACTGCAGGAAAGAAGATTTAAAAATCTAGTCAAAAAGATATTATCAGCAAATCGTTTTGTTCTTTCAGAATACTTAATCTTTTTGGAATATAATTTGAGCAATAAAACTTTTAAAATCTTTTCGAGCTGGAATGATAATAAAGTGTAATTACTATAAATCAAGAACTTGTTAAATTTCGTTTTCAAAAGTTTTATTTGAAGGTAGATATAGATTTTTATAATTCATACTAGTAAATGGAATTTGTTAATTTAACTGTTGTTAGCATTTAACTTACATAACTGAAGTTCGCTGGATTCCATTATGAATGAATAACGTAGGTAGGCACATCGAATTCAAATTAGCTTACCTGAAAAGAAAAGATATTATTAGTATCAGGATTAAACTGGCAATATCAAAGTCAAATTAATTGTGATTAATTTCTGGAATACAGAAATCTCAAGGATTAAGGGTTTTAGTATACTAGTTAATATTTTAGTCGAGACGTAACCGCTGTTTGCCTTTACTGTCTTTATCGTATAGTTGAGGATTATGCACATTGCACCAAGGTTCAGAAGTCTCGAAGTTCAAATAAACATGTCATAAATGATAATCCTTTAGATTTCTATAAGAATATTCCTATACTAGATTTTTCTACATTCGATAAAATCATTAGACATTTTAAGAAAGTTTAAGACTAGTGACCTACATACATTCAATTCTATCATTGCAATCAATACCTCCAAAGAATTTTGATATTGTCATCAGTAGGTAGTAACTATAAACACATTTTGCATTCTCACCTGATAAGCACCAGAGATATATCACAATTCAAGTATATTAACATCAGTGACGTTGTGCAAAACTCATTACTGGTAATGCATTATCAAAGAGCTAGGTTATTGTTGCTGGTACTGTATTTTCCAACAAAGGTGTCAGATAGGTATTTGAATCTATTCTTATGCAAAATTATCCCGTATGAGTGGTTTCAGATTAATGTTACAAATGCAAACAGTTCTCTACTGCAAGTTGTATTAATATTTACATTAAAGGAATAATTACGCAGGAAAAATAATGATGTTTGTGTAAAAGAAGATTGAGCTTATTTCAAAAAAAGGCTTGTAAGTTGTAAATAAATACTACCCAAAAATAAGCACACGTTTTTGACATGTTTAATCTTATCATTTTCATGAATGTGTTTCCACTTCTCGTTACGACAAAAATCAGAAAAAAAACTTAACACTGATGTACAAAGTAATTCATAGAGTTTATGCGTGGGGCGTTAGCAATTTCGAGCGCCGAGCGCAAGCGTTAGATTTACGATATACCATTTTCGCCCGTAATACGGATCCATAAACGTTAAATTAATCTAGTTATAACTTAAAAAAACACCATCCACGGCGGTTAAGACAGCTCTCTATATATTTAGGTCACTAGTGAGGATGATGCGTTTACAATTGTGCCCCTTAAAATATGTTACGACTCATAAAAAACATATTAAAATTTATCCTTGTTTGGAAGTAAAGGGAAAAAATGTACAATAAACGAGCAGATATTTTTTTCAAGCAAGATTTTTTTTAGACGTGGAGTTAAAATGTAAACAGCAGTATGCGCTGAAATTTATTTCTTATTTACGCAGAAATACAAAACAAATTTAGACAAAAACTTCGACCCTTCTAACCGAAACAAAGTAAAGCAACATGAGGGAACAGACACGGATGAAAATGACAGGAATGTTGTTCAGTTTTTGCGTGGTACTGTAATAAAATCATTTACCAATTCAATTCCCATTTCTAGTGTATTGAGGGTTTTTGCATATTTGATAGGAATTGTGGTTTCAAAACAGCTTTAAACTAAGCAAAGTGAAAGCATTTTTTTCCTAAACAATAAAGCAATTAGTTTTCACTCTGAAAAAAAACAAGAAAGTTAACTGACACTAATTATTGCATAAAAAACTGTAATGATACTACCATATTTGAATTTAGACAGTAAAATTCAGACAGTCGAAATTTTTCCACTTGGAGTATTGCCAGAAGCCATAGAAGAAATTAATGTTTAAGATAATTGATACTTTTAACTGGATAAGATTTATTTTTCTGGGAATTTTCTTTTTCCTCAGACCATTTAGGGCGTGTTTAACTGTTTTTATCGACATACTGTAAGAATTTGAAGTTTCAGTTTTTAGTGCAAATGGGCACGCCATAACATTTTATTCTTTATTTGCAGAAAATAGCCCCATTTGAAAAGTAATCACATTATTTCTAAAACACTTAGTATAATTGATTAATTTTCGATGTAATTGACGGCGGCAAACAAAACGTAGTGGTATTGCTACAGAAATCATAATGCATCAGGTTTTGAATTTCAAATTAACCTTCATTATGGGATTTGCCATTTGCAATATGATTTCTATAATTCTAAAGCGAGATTAAATATTTGTCAGTTTCATGTTGGTATGATAAATTGTGAAGGATTCTCATACGTTTAGTCATGGATATATTTTGATTATTCGATTTTTAATCAGTACTGAGGTTCGTTAACTCGATTAAAAAATTTGATTCTCTTTGAAATATCAATTATCCAATGTCTTATTCTTGTTTCATAATTTATTATTTTCTAGTTTAACATCCATTAGTCTTTAGTCTTTGCTATTTTAATGTATGCAAGGGTTGTTTATTCAAGCACAAATAGCTAGCCTGTGGCATTTCTGATAGCCCAATTTCCTAGCAAAATTTGAGTTATCAAACAAATCGAAAGCTTTGAGGTTATTTATTACGTAAATTAAAACATTCATCATTGATAGTATACACAAGATTTGAAAGACCATGTCATGAAACGTTTCTTTAACCATAAAATTAGATTGCCAAAAGAGTACATAAGTATAGGTAAATTTGTGAAAGCTACTTTTTATAATTGAGTTTATGATATAGGAAATAACCAAGTCTGTAATTAAAAAGTTGAAAGACAAATGCACTACTAGTTTGCGTTTTCAAACTTGACATCGAGTTCCTGGTCTTCTAAAAGCATCTTTCATAAGATTTGAAACCGCACACTATAGGTGTTCGTTGATCATATAGTGCAAGAACTAGATCTCAGTTTACATTCTAATATTTTAAAGCAGAAATCTATGCGGCAATATCAAAGTTGAAAATAGTTCTAAAACGTATAGATCATACACGAAACCGGGATCACATAGGAGCTGAATTGACTCAAATACAAGGTTAATTTATCACCAAAAACTAACCTTAGAGCAAACTAATTTAGTTCTAATAGTCAAGCTGTAAAAGATACGAAAGTGTTTTGTTGTTATGCGAGCCAATCCCGCCAATTTCGTTCGGATGCTCGTGTGTAGTATAGACAGAGACAAAAAACTCGAAAATTTATACCTTTGCTTAAAAAAGGCTTGTAGACCAAGTTTGTAATCAGAGACGAGGTTTGTTTTTCTTCCCATTTTCTCCTATCCCTTTTTTGTTATGATTACCTTAAAACGCATATTTGGTTGGACCATATGGTCCGTACTCCTATCCAGGTCCGCCGCTAGCCGCCTGAACTCCCGCGTGCAAAACCGACTACGCCGCCCCCTGTCTGTCCCTGACTGGGCTTTTACAAAGGACTTTTAGTTTTGTTACAAAGTCAAACAATTTATTTTCATTACATGTTTATGACGTCGAACGCCCGGCCTCACTCACTTATTGTAGTTACATTTGTTAAGGTGGTTCAAACCTGCAGACGTTTCGCATCTGCAAAGCATGCAATAAATGTACACGAAGAAAAAAATATTGTCATAAGAAGTAAACGTCTTTCATAATGCTCTGGGGAGAGAAGGGAGATGTGAACATTTTTTTCAAAATGTTCAGATTTCAGTGCACATGTATCCCTTTAAGAGGCACATGTGTACAATAAAGGGGGCGCCGCCTATGGACATAGTTAAAATAATAATGAAAACATCAAAAACAAACATTTATTAAAACAAACACAAAAAATGTCAGTAATCTTTAACACTGAATGTCATTATCCTATGGTGTAATCCAGAAAATCAATGTCAAAATAGGAAATTCCAGCTTTTCGCACTGTAGAATTAATATTTCTATTATTAACAGGAACTTTTGTTATTATATCGTTAGGCGTAACATCACTGAAATTTAGTTAATTAGGAAATGTAAATTTGTTGTTTTTACCCTTTCTTAAAAAAATCACAGAATATTCATCTGCACTTAATATCTTCTCGACTCACCCCACGAAATGCTTTATGTTCTTCTTTGTAGCAAATTTTATAAGTACTCATCTCCTACGTCAAAGTCCACATCACTTTCTCTAGGTTCTTGACATAATTCTTTTTCATCTACCTCATCTTCTTCTAATCTCTCACCTTGTATCTTTTTCTATTTGGTTGCTTTGTTAAGATTTCTCTTTATATTTATGGTTGCTATTTTCTTTCTGTTCTCTTCGTATTCTGTTTCCATTGCATCTTTCTCCGAAGATTCTGTAAAAATTCTTGATATCTTCTTCTTCCTACTCACTCTGTTTTTCACGTTTTGTGCTTTGGGAAACGGTCTTATCATTTCCGAAGTTATTTGGATGGCCAACGATGATGTAGAAGGTAAGTCAGTAGCTTCTAAACATTCTTCAATTTTATTCGACTCTTTCTGGACAGAATATTGACTTCTTGCAATGTCATCATCATCCTTTCTAAGCATATCAGTAACTTTGAGCTGAAAAAGTTATTTTTGGAAGAAATATTTCGGTACGTAGACAATACTCCCGCCTTTTTAAATCCTGTGTTGAATGTTGTAAAGGCCTCGGCACTATATAAGTGCTGCTGTTTGTTTGATTGTTAAAGTTTTATCCGAGTTATAAGCTAACCAGTTATTGAAGATCACTTTGCACTTAGATTTAAAAGGTTCGAAAACGCTTATGTCAAATGGTTGGAGGCGATGGGTGAAACGAAGGGGCAAGGTAAGAAGTTCTATTCTACGTATGCTTTATGACTTCCAAAAAACGTTCCTTTGTCATCCAACCACTCAGAATAGTTAGTGCAATGCTGTCAGGGAGTGCAATATTTATAAATTCTTCTTTATAACGTACCTTCGGAAAGATATACACTGGAGGAGAAGCTTCTCCAGAAGCTGTAACGATACCAACAAGCGTAACTTTCACCTGAAACAGTCTGACTAGCTTGCATCCTTTTGGTATGAAGATTTTTGGCACTGCCAGAACAGTGTTGACGCCACTTTCATCTACATTAATTATTTTAGCGGAAGTACAATTGTATTTTAGTTGAATCCTTTCTAAATTATCGAAGAACCTATTGATATTATGCATATTAAAACTAATATTTCTAGCCAAACTCATTAATTCAGGTTTACGGAGGCTAAGGTCCAGATGCCTTTTCATAAATCTCTTCATCCAAACTCCTGCTGCATTTGATAAAACGGTGAAATGAACAGATTAACGATTATTGTAGCTAACAACCTTTACTACAATCTAACCAGTTATGAGGAAAAACTTTTTAAATCATTGTTATACGTTAAAGGCTAAAAGGGATAGATGTGAACGCTGTCCACATGTACCCGAGGCAGTAAGTCCACATGTGCTTCACGTGTAAAGTTGTTGAAAGTCAGAAAGTGCGCAATCTGAGGTGAGCTTATGAGATCAGAATATTATTGAAACTAATTGTTATACTTCTAACTGCACGTAAAAGATGCAAAAGGCAAATTTAAAGTTAACTTAACGAATTTAGTGTTTCTTACCTTTATGTAACGCAAACCAACGAAGTACCGCGGACACCGTCAACCGCCTTTATTCGTGGGAATTTCGTTGCGTTTACATCTAAGACTTATTTGATATTATAAAGAGTTCTCTGATAAATTTCATCGAAATTACTTTTTAAAAAATTTTTGATCGCTGCAAACGGAGTTTACATAGAAGCTTTTATAGAAATTTCGTCAAGCAAAAAAGTTTTAGAACATGTTTAAAAAAACAGGAATTGTGTGCGAGAAAATGCTCACGGAACTCATGCGCACATAGAAATCAGCTGAGACAAGGTGGACAAAAAGTTAAACAAAACAGCGGTATAAAAATGCCTAAAACGTTTATAGAAAATTTTGTACAAGTTACATACAGAGCAGGCTGCAACAATATACCAAACATCTTTTACAAAAATTTAGCAAAACTTTCTTTCTAAATTTTTATAAAATTTTTCATAGCGTCGTACAGGTCTAACTGCAAGTTTCTATACAATACATGAACTAGAACTAGAATCTCTCCCCCTTTCGCCTACTGATTGAGAATGAGTATGAACATGACAAGTTCGCTGTATTTGCCGCCTTCCTGAATGTGCTGCCCGCTTACGGCGGGCCTGCTCCTATCCGAAAATGGTTTGTCGACATTCTTCTTTACATTGTATAACCTGATCTAACGGTAAGTTGATCATTCCATCTTTTAATCTACAGAGATAAGAGATACATTCTAGTCCACATTCTCACAGGAAAAAATAAAAAAGGGAAAGGTCTAACAAACTTCCATGACTTCATTTGGAATTCTTTTGATCTACCTCAGTAATTCCTAACAAGCAAGTCCTTTCAGTTTATTTAGATCTCAATTTCTGTTCTTCGTGGCGTCTTTATCTATCATAGCAAGAACGCATAAGAAATCATGGTTTTGTCATCAATATCTAGTACATACTAGTTTTCTTTTCCGGATGATTGGTTTGAAAGGCCCAAATTTTTAAACTTTTTAATAATATTCGGGGCTTTCTAAAATTGTCCTGTTACTATTTTATTGAGCTTAACGTGAAGCATGATAAATAACTTTCTCCCATAATTCAGAATATGAGGTTTCTTTTAGGTTAATGACTAGGTTCTGTAAAAGGGAAATAATACTTCCTGCAACTTGTAGCGTCTATTCCGTTTCTTTGTGTCCTGATAATTGAATTAAGTTTGTTTTCAAAGGCTTCTTCGATAACTAGAGAAGCCTCGCCCTCTGAACCAAGTTATAGAGAGTTGGTTGCTTCTGCTGATACTCTTGCACTATAATCTAGATAAGTATATTAGTTTTGATGTAGTGGAAAACCTGGCAATACACCGTCCGTCCTTGCTATTATGCATTGTGTAGTTCTTCAGTCTGTTACACATTTTTTGCTGTATATGTCCGGTTTTCACAAGTTTCAATATGAAGATTATTCTGATTAATGTTCAGCTATTTAGTATACAGTTCAGGAAAAGCAAGCTTCTCTGAAAATCAAAGCCGGTTTGTTACACAATAGGTCACTTTTTTCTAAATAAGATTAAGTAAGTTAGGTCCCGACAATAAGTGTTTTTATGACGGTATTGTCATCTTTCAGAGTCCATGTTTAAGATTCTGCACTTAATCGAAAATTCCAATTTGTTGTAAGTCAAGAAGTTGCTTACAAATGCCTTCTTTAATTTCAAATCTCCTAAAATCTTCAGTCTCAGACAGAAGCAATTTAAGTACAAAACACAAGAATCTTATAAATAACAAACTCTCAGGTGTTTTTTGATTTATATTTGTTTGATTGCAACGTCATCTTGTCCATGAGACATGAGTAGTTAGAATGCAAGCAATAAAAGCTTTACTACAGAATTACTATCTATAATAATACATTTAATTAAAAATAAAAACAAATCTTACTTTGCATTATTTTTCTATGCTCATGTTAAGGAAATTTAGTTACATTCTGACACTTGTAGGATTTCTTGAAGAAATGAAATTCACATTCGCATCAGTAATACAAACGCTCCTTCCTTGTAGTCGTTACAGTTCTCCGATTAGGATCATTAATTCGTTCCGCTTCGTTTCTTCTGCTTAAAATTGATTCAACCATTTTCAACATGATTCAATTTTTCCTTATTCCATTTCTTAATCAATAGTTTGTTTATATAAGCAATTCACTTGCTTCTATATTCGCGCGCTCTTTGTGAAAAGCCGATGTTTTTAGCTGTCCTTTGATTTAAGTGTTTCGCATTTTACACCCGCTGTAGCGTGTTACAGAAATCCTACAGAGAGAGACGGTTTTCTTTTTGCGATGGAAACTAAATACAAAGTCAAGTTAAATATCCGCCTGTTTTCTACAATTCGTTTAACAGTAAACACATTATCAAACTTTTCTCAAACATCCAGGGACTAATTCGAAATAGTTACTATGTAGGACTGTGTTGTTTAATCACCATGTAACTGTTGTAAAACTAACATTTACAAGTCTGTCTAGCTTTAATTGTAGCCATTTGTTAGTACATTGTTTTCTTTTTTAGAATTTCAGTGCTGTTCGCTTTTTAATAGCAATAATTCAACTTCAAAGAAGAAGAGAGAAAAATTAAAAAGTTAATGTAAACGATTTACATCTAATATGAAAATATTGCAAATATCAGAAATCAGGCCAAATGTATACTGAAAATATTCCTGTGAAAATTAAAATTAAAAAACAAAATACTTGCTACTCCAATTACTGTTTATATGATAACGAGATATTTCGAGCAAAGGGAGAAAAAATTAATTTAATAATATCTACCCCATTATACCTGCTTTTCTCGTTTTAAATGTAGGGTAGGTTGTGTTTCCTTTTTTATTTATTTATTTTCCTTTTCTTTCAAAACATGAATAGAAGAGAAAGACAATTTTATTTGGACATCTGTTGGGATGAGGCAAAGCAATTTCTCTGTTTTAACAAATTTCAAATTTTCCGATTCATAAGGCACTTTCCAAAATAAGATATGCTCTAGGAATATTAAACGCATTCGATATATCTTAGGTTTACCTCAAATTATTTTGTTTATACTTCCGATGCTTGTTCATCTTTCTTGTAGAAACTTTTATTGGAATTTCACTTCCTTCTCGTTTTTTACATTCCTGTCTTAATGGATAAAAATAGATTAACTAAGTAAAATCTGGCTTGCGTTTTTGTTCTCTTAGTTATAAAAGAAAGTAAAAAGTTTTCGTTGACAGAGAGAGAATTAATATATAAAAAAGCAAAAATAACAAGATGATTTTTGTGGTGTTACTGAAACTTTTAAATTTGATGCTCATCCATTGAAATTTTAGATTATGAAATGAAGTTTTAGTCTGCAATTTCAAGGGAGTAAATTAACAAACAGGCTAGTTGTTACCGTGCGTTCGAAAATCTGTAATTTTATATTGGATTTTGGCAGCCGGATTCCTAGTTATGTCTAAAGGAAAGAGTTCGGTAATAGAGATAATTAGTGGTATTAAATAGAATACTAAAAAGACACTTTCAAAATATTAGTCAAGATAAAACCCAACAAAACATTACGAAAATAGTTGCTGCTGTACGAGGAGTATCCAGACACGGACCTTGTAACGGTCACTTTTGGCTCCGTTACATGTGTCAACATTTATTCTGTGCTTTCGGTGAGTTCTCGTATTTTTCCTTCACAGTTTTCTCTCGTTTGGAAAAGTATTTAATGTTGATGAGTACACATTGATTGGACAATTATTTTTGTAGCTTCTTCAATCTTTAAATTCTCGCACATTTAAATTTTTATAATTGTCGGGTGTTGAACTTTTACAGCTGTGACGTAATTCTGTTTTACTGCATTGTAGATCTTGTTAACAAATTTGATAAAATGGGATTTTCTTTTCACGATTTAGTGATTGTACATTATATTCCACCTTTAATTATCACCTCATAAACTCTTCTTTCGTTTCATCTTTGAGACTCGGATAAGTGCTTAGGTGTTAATTGGTTTTGTAACTCTTGTTTGTTCATTTCTCTAAAGGTAGCCCAGGTGGGGTTGATCTTTTTTTTTGTTTTTGGTTTAGCCAAAGTGGATTTATGTAAGGAATTCTTACCTGTTGTTTATTTGCATGCAGCTTATTCGGTTTCATTTTACTCGAGTGAGTGTTGGGACCTTATCGATTTCTACTTAGTATCTCTGTCATAATATGGGTTATTCAGATTTTTTCCTCAAGTCGTCTCTTGTCTAGTTCAATTTTTAAATTTTTTAGAACAGGATTTCCGTTGGAAAGAGGTCTGGCAATCTCGACTCGCGCATGAGAATTCGAGTGGATCGGTGACTCTCGTCTATGACGTGTGTCGTAGTAATTTGAAATGGGGTCTTTTAATTTTTATTGTGTGTATCAGGTCTCAAACAAGCGAGAGTAAGCAAACTAGCTTCTTGTCTTTCTAGGTTTCATCGGAGACTATTATTTTAACTAGCTTGTTCCAGCTCCTGACATCTAGAGGTTAGTTTCATGAAGTTCTACTCCAAGGTCATCTCGTTGACGTAGAGGTTCTTCACGTCTAGGCAGATTTTGCTATGCCATCACGTCGTACAGCTGGACAACAGGTTTTACCTTCATCACATGTGCACCGTTAAATTTATAAAATTTTCAATTTCATGTTAAATTACAATTAATCCTAGAAATTAGTTGTTATTTAGTAAGTTCACTTAATGCGTTTCTTTGAATTTATGAATGCCTTGACTATTTGGAAATGGGTTCTTTAATGAATAAATGTTTTCCACTTTTGTATCCGTAGTTAAAGAAAGAATTATTAGAACTTAGGAAGCGTTTGCTAAGAGGGGTGTTTTTTTTTGTAAATTTGTTACAGATTCTACAATCCACAATTACATCGCTGTAGTTCTTGGAACTAGTTTGGTAAGTCAGTTTTTTTTTCTGTATCCTTAATTATCGTTTTTTAAGTTTGTTGTTTTTTTTGAATTTTTGGTATTATTATTTTGTGTAATAAGAAAGTTGCTAAATAATATAAGATTTTTGAAAGTTTGAATTAAACTAGTATTATACATTTTTCCATTGTTGTTCATAGGTATGGTTTAAGTGACATATATGTTATTTATTTAAAGGATATTTCTTATAGCTTCAGATCAAACTTTTATTGTAATTCATAAATTTATTTAACGTATTTAAATTTAACAATATATTACATTTTTATAACTTTTTTAATTCAGCTCATTATTTGTTGCTGAGCTTGTTAATCATTCTATGGCCTTTTTATATGGAATATTTTGTAAAGATTGGTGTTGTTCTTTGGAACAACTGGGCCTGATTGAGTTTCTCAGTACATGCATTATTTAAAAATTTTTCTGTGTTTTATTGTATGTATAACTCTTTTTTACCCTCACTCAAGGCCACCTTTTGAGTTTAACCGGCCCACAGTGAATTGAGTAGTAGATGCTAGCTTGACAAAATTATTTTTTTAGTAATTTTGCTTGTAGTCGTCATAATACAGCTAAAAACTGAATTTATTCATTAAAAAAATGTTGAAAAGTCCTACTGAATGAAATCTTTTCAAAATGATACACGTATTTACAAATAAAGAAAACTTTTTACGAAACTGTACTCAGCTACGAATAACATTATACAATTTAGTAATAAGGAATGAACAACAATATTAAATTAACTAACTACTACTTCCATCCGAATCAGAGTCTATTTCAGTTGAACCAGAAGATAATAGTCCGCTTTGTTTATGTTATTGTCATTGCACCTAATGAAACGTTTAATTGTTCATTAGGTAGCTCCGCAAGACTTACAAGTTGGAAAGTCCTACTGAATGAAATCAAAATGATGCACATATTTGCAAATAAAGGAAAACTCTTTACAGAACTATTCTCAACTACAAGTAACAATAAGCAATCCTAATAATTAAGAATGAACAAAAATATTACATTAATCAACTGCTA
>VTPC01002340.1:12838-31584 GCA_011009095.1 Ignelater luminosus
TTTAAAGGCCTACAGTTTCTTGTTGATGATGTACACAAATTTTCCCACACTGCATCATTTTCCGACATAATTTATAGTGGTACAAAAGAAACTACAAATAAGTTTTCATCGTCATAGTCGGACGATGAAAACTTCTGTTTCCACTTATGTTGACTGGAACTGTCATCACAACCCCATTTGCAATATAACGTCAATTTTCTTTGATTTTTGAAAATAGCGCTTTGTGACAAAAGCAATCTGTTCAGCCAGTGATCAAGGGCAGGTTGAAGAGAGAGCTCTGCACTTATGGGTGTCTGGGATGGTATACAATCTTGTTTTGCCTTCTGAAGGGCGTAATAGGAGGGGAAAACATGATGTCCTACATTTATAAGAGTTTTTCATGTTGATTTATAGGCGAAGGAAGTGAATTTTGTATCAACATAATGAGCCAATGCCTCTATACTCGTTTGGTCTTTGAACAATCGGTTGCTGCCTGAAATTTGTAATTTCCGATACTATAGTAGATGTCGGGTTTTCAACATCACACACTATTGCAGATGCACTTCCTTTGCCTTCATCATAAAGACATTTTGCAACTGCAAATGTCAATTGTGATGAAGAATGTTTAGCAACTAAATCTTCCACTCTACGCAATTTAGTTCTTGTTGGAGATTCCTCAAAAAAGTTTTTCGGTCTTCCAGGCTTAGGATTAGAAAGCTTAAACTGACCTACATTTCCTAATACTCCTTCAAAAAGCTTAAAATTTTTGCCTTGAAGCCACTCTTTATTGTGTTTCGTGAAGGAATCTATTTTGCGCCTACTTGTTCCCTGCCGATCTCGAAACCGATATGATATACGGCTGATATTTTCTTTAATTAGGCGATTGACCTCGTCTGAATCACATGCGAAGGCTGTTTTCTCCATGACAGCTCTCAAAATTAGTACGCATTGTTCCTTTTAATTTTTGTGCTATTTCCATTCTCTTGTATTATACAACTAGAGTTTACTATAATTGCAATGTAAGGGCTGCCATTCAAAGGTAATATGAATTGTCGATAAACCTAACTTCTCACGAAACTACTGCGAACTGTGTTTATTGCACGTTATTTATAAAGCTCAGCAATATCAAAGAATAGCACACTGTTCAGTGACTAAATTGCTTTATTTTTAAGTTAAAGTCTGAGATTTCTTAACTTAATAGTCACAGGAATACTTCATGAAATTAATGGAACAATAAAATGTATGTTATTTTGTATTTATTACTTTTAAAGAAAATTATTTGCAGATATTTTGCTTTATTCAATAAATACAATTTTTCTCACAAACAAAAGAAAAACTGTTTTTTATGATACTGAAAAAGTGAATTCCTTCCACACAATAATTGTTTCGTCTAACTCATTATTTTCTTTTTATGTTTTAGACAAGTTCGTTAGCTCTTACATAAAAATAATTGGCATCATGTTTAATTCTCTTTTAATTTAAATGTACATGATTCTTCAAATTATTAATTGATATTGTTTCATATTTTGTTGTTTATTTTTATTGATGCTGGATTTTCATTAAATTTACTCATTTACTAATTTAATTGTCAACTAATTATTGTTAATAAATAACTTCTATTCCTAATAGAAACAAATTTATTTCACGTTATATTTTATATTAAAGCATTACTATATGGTAACAATGATCAAAGAGAGAATTGTGTTATGTTTTAAAAACTATTGGAAGTACTATAGTTTTTCTTCTCCTCAGTTAATAACTGCACAAAGTTACATTAAACATTAAAATAAAGAATTTGGAAACAATGAAGTTTTAAAAATTTAAGAAAAAACAGAAAATTTTAAATAGAAACTTCCAGCTTATTGCACACCATTTGATAGCGCTAAATCATATTTATAGGTTTATCCTAAAGAGAAACGCTCGCCATTAATCAGGAAACATCCCACTTATTGAAATTTTAGCAAATAGGCATCAATCTTGCAATAAAGTTCATATAAGATATATTGATTTACTAACTAAAGATGATATAAGGGAAAAGTTATCCACCTAAATCGTTTTAACAAAACTTCCAAATTGCTTGGAATTATTGATTTATCTCCCGCGTCTTT
Source organism: Ignelater luminosus (assembly GCA_011009095.1). Taxonomy (NCBI): domain Eukaryota; kingdom Metazoa; phylum Arthropoda; class Insecta; order Coleoptera; family Elateridae; genus Ignelater; species Ignelater luminosus. The sequence goes on from VTPC01002340.1 coordinate 14,926, forward strand.
TATAATTTAAAATCCGCTATAAATTCCGGGAGACGATCATCAGAAGATATAAATTTTTTATGGCTTTATCTCAAAAATCAGTGAAAACGTTTTGTTGGAATGTTCCACTTTAATTTGGTTTCCAATTTGATTCAAGTATTGTCCTATAAATTATAATATGTATATTGTACATGCCAAATATTATAATCATCAGGATATTATTGATTATAAACTTTAATTAATAAATAGAAGTGAGGCTTGATAATAATTAATTTTGAACACAAAATAGCTTTTCCCAATTTAAATACTTCTTTCGGAATTATTCAAAAAAGTTGGGAAAAACTCATTTAATATTCAGAAAGAAATGTTTAAATCTTGTTTTAGTTGTCTGCAAAGTTGAATTATTTTCTGAAACAAACAATATGCAAACTATTTCCGCTTGCAGTTTTTATGGTTTCATAATCATAAATTCTCCCTGAAACTTAAAAATTCCAGGAAGGAAGAAGGCAGAAGAAGCTGCATGCACAGCAGATTTAAGTCTTGCAACTTTATTGAAGCTCATTTTTGTGAAATGTATGCTTTAATCGTCTGGCTCTAACCCTTTCGGCTTAAATGCGACATGCTAAAACACTTAGAACTAAGAGGATTTAAATCCTCCTCTCTCAAACAGACACTGTTACTTTCTCTTACTTGCGGGCTATGCAGTTTTAATATTCAGAGTCCGCTTACGTAAAGAAACGTTTTTATGATCAATTAAACTAAATTTTTAATACACTTATTTATGCAGGAGCTGCTAATTTTACAGTTTCCAAAAGAGACTCTAGATGCTTATTGAAAGAAGCACAATTTTATTCAGCATTTATTCCTTTAACGTTGTAGCGCAAAAATCATTTTCATTTTATGCAAATGACTGATCAAAAAACCTAAGCTCATTGCAAAATTGCATAAATAAAGATAGACATGCATACTGTAATAGGCTTATTCTGTAAGCATTCCTTTATTGTTTTGAATGACTTTTAGATTTTGTTGCCATGACTATAGCGAATCAGAATTTTTATTTTGGTATTTTAACAGCAAATTATAGACTAAGGGTTTAAATAGTACAGTAAACTAAACTAGGATTTGATGCATATTTAAATTAATTATTATAATAAAAATATAATTTTTCTATAGACTAATTGCAAAAACAAAGTATCTCAAGTTGTTATACGTAATTTGATAACTTTTTTGATCACATTAGAAAACTTTTGAAAAGCATTTAAAATGGAACCAACAGACGCTTCCAAATCATTCAAGATTGTTGTGATATGAGTTTTCAAAAGATACTGCAGAAGTTAAAAAACTATGAATGTTAAACTACTAATTATACAATTAATAAGACTTCAACTACAGAATGATTAGTCAATGAACAATAATGGTAAATTCATTCAGAGTTATTTTTTCTCACTAATTATTGTCTATGATTCTGTGTTGGGCACCCCTAAATAATGTTTTCTCATCTTATTTTAAGATGAGAACTTAAATGGAGCACCAAAGCGTTCCTTAATAAATCGGTCAAGTTTTGATCCTTCGACAACCAGAAGAGTACTAGATAATAAACTATGAATCATTATAAATAAGGACGTACCCTACAGCAAGAATTTTGAAGATAAAAATAGTACATTTTCCCAAAGGCAAGGTCAGTTCTTTGTTCTCAAAAATGGCTTTTAAATGACGAGACTGTTTTAGAAATTTGAAGATTTCAAATATTTGTGATGTCGACACTGTGGAATCTTGAAACCATTTCCTTTAAAATTATGTTAAACTAAAAACATATTGCTTGGTCTACCGTTCCATGAATTTTTCTACCAGAATTTATTGTATTAAGTAGCATTTATGCATCTTTGATTTGCAAGGGCTAAGATTGTGACATTATTTTAATGTCATTGGAAATTATGTGCACATCTATCGTTTTTTGTGAACTCAATGGATCTATAGGTGCATTTTTAGCATTAAATTTAACATTTCATTTGCGTATTTGCATTTCATTTAAATTCATTATTTTATTTCATCATAAAATGAATACAATAAATTGTTTTATGTTTCTTTTGTAGTGATTAAGATCATTTCGTCATTGTGAGAAACTTTTTATTCAGGCTTCATTTATGAAAATCGATACATCGCTTTATCGTCAAAACGTGTTTCACTCCAATTCAAAATTGTTTATAGCTTTCTGGTATATTTTTCTGTGGCCGCCGATTCGGGGAAAAATTTATTTACATACATTTAGGCTCCGTCGTCAGCAGGAATGCTGAGGTATGTTTTCATAAAAGGCGGTATTTAATTAAAACAATTATGTTTAGTAATTTTCCATTTTCAATGCATCATCGGTGTTTCGTTCCCCGGTACAGTGTATAACCGGCTTCTTTTACTGTATCAAATTTGCCATGTGTAAAATTATTTAGAATTTCTAGTGAGAGTCAAACTTGGTTTCTTGACGAGACCAGTTGCCCCCCCCCCTCTTCGAGGAACAGCGATATGCTTTATGTGGTTATCTTCGTAAGGTTGTGGGTCAGATGTTTTGTCGCAACATTTATTGGCTGCGAATTCACTTCTTATGGTTGCCGTGGTGCATTATGGTGAACTCTAAGAGATGGGCTATAATAGGGTTGAATAAACTGTTGATTTTGGCGGATCTGATCTAGAAGTCGCAAGCTAAGGGATTAAATCCAAATTATGGTATTGTAGGTGAAGAAAATTCATCGTACTCAGTCTTCGCTTAGAAAGATTGTGTGAAGTGACCATCTGTGTGCCCATGAAATGAGTGGATTTAGTTATTGTTATCTTTTCGTGTGTCCGTGTTCGAACTCTCATAACCCCGATATCTTTGTTGCGTTCATCGCTTCGGTAGTTTCCCTTAGAAACTGTTGTTACGTATTAATCTCGTGAAGTTAAAGGTGAGTTTTGTTGCTTTATTTAAAAATAGAGTGTAAAAGGGTTTACCATATACAGGGTTAGCCAAAAATCTGGAAACAGTTTGCAGTTTTAGTGTATTTCAGTGTATTTAGTCCTGTTAGTAGGCGAGGCCACTATGATACTAAGCTGACGGCGGCGGTTGCTAATGACCCGTATTGCCCCACCCTTTAAGGGCTGTATTCCTGTGCGCCAACTCCCCACCTATAGGATGCAGGTAGATGATGTAGACGGGGCACAAATAGTAAAACTGTAAACTTTATTAATTTATTATAGCGAAGAGAAATATTTTATTTAATATTTTTCTTGACTGTCGTATCTAGAATTTTATGCAGATTTAGAAAATGTCATCAAAATACCATGGTGCCATTTAAAAATTAAAAGTTGATATTAATTACGCGAAACTGGATAATTGAATTAATTTTTTTCCTGTCAGAATGTAGATAAGATAGTCTAATATACCGCCCAAGGGTTATTATTCGCTAATTCTATCGGTATTGCTACAATAAGACTGTTTCCAGACTTTTGGCTAACCCTGTATAATTGTGTGTTGCTTAATAATGTAAGCTGTCAGATGAATCACTAGAGGACCAGTAAAATTTCTAAGATTTATTATTTTATTTAACTTATATCGTTTTGATAAGTAAAAGGGAGTATTAATTTGACTCCTTTCTTAAGATTTCAAGTGTTTAAGGTAAAAAATTCAAAGCGATAAGTAAATTATTGCCAAAATTTATCTTTAAAAGTTATGTGTTTATTGCAAACGTTTCATAAAATTATCTGTATACATGGTGATATTTTATAGATCCACTTGTATACAGGGGCCCATATCCAGGGTGTTGGTTCACGAGAAGCTGCGTGGGCTGGCCGTGGGTTTCTTATGACCTTCAGCTTCTGGCGCCCTTCATTGTGAACATCTTTTGAACTTGTCAAGAGTTTTTGGTTGTGTAAGCTTTCGGTTTCTTCTCGTTAAGGTACGTTTAGCTAGGACCAGCCCGTCTTGGAATTGAGCTATGGGCTTGAACATCTTCCGACATCCGTGATGGCATTAGGTCTCCTTTTCCGACTTTTCCTCGTTACAAGATCCTACTTTTGTTAAAAGAAATCACAATGACGACGTTTCTTACTAAATAGTAAACATCCTGTAGAACTTTCATTGTTATCTTTAGATAAGGTAGGCTGAGACGAATCACCAGATATGCAACTCGCCGTAGTTCACCAATAAGTAATCCAGCTGTGAGCTATCATAGAATCGACAGTAACCAGTGGATACAGAATTTCAAGACGTCAAAAGGTACTCATAGACTACCTTCGATTGTTTTAAAACGGTCGAGTCTCTCCTTTTTTTTCTCAGATCTAACAATTAAGTTGGCCACTTTCCGGGCACAGTCATATAAACTTCTTGTAATAATTAATAGGTAGTTCAAGGTATCCCATGAAAAAAAAAAGATTCTCCAAAAACATACTATAATGCAGAAGAAAGTTAAAATTCGATTACATTGACAAAAAGCAATCGAAGATCACCTGCATTCAGCTTATATGTTGAGTCAATGAATATTATTCATGGCAAAAAAGTCCCATTCCCATGGAACATTTCGTTCCGGAGATAATATTTTCGAATAAGAAAACCAGAAAACGATCACACTGCACTTATACCAATCTCTTTAGAGGCTTCGTTCTGAAACATAATTACATCTTGCGGCGATCGGTAAATAATTTGGAATTTTCTCCATTATTCAAAATTATGCAAATGGTAAAATCGTATGAAGGTTTTCTAAATCTCCAACGTAAATCGCTCATCTAGGAGAAGATTTCTACAATTGAACTTTGACTAGAGTACACATAACGCTAGACGTGGACTGATGCTGTGGACGAAGAGTTTATATAAAAACAAATGAACACTTTTCGTTCGCACCGTATGTCGTTAAGTTAAAAATCCAACAATATTTACATTTACATACAAGTTAATCAAAGTCAAGAATGATTTAACTGGTTAATCATTTTTGTGTTTTAATTTTTTTTTAATTGGTGGGCCAATCTCTTGATCTATCAATTACGTTCAACCTAAATATTCACAAATGTTTTCTTGCGTGTTGCTCTGAAAATTCTAATTTCCTCTTTTTAGTTGAGTTTTTACTTCTGCATTCTGAATTTTAAACCGAGCCGCGTATCATTAATATGTAAGATGTAACTATGTGGTTCTCTTTCATCAAACTTTCTTTAAAATTAAATTATAAGGAAAGGTAAGTTTTTTATAAAATGTTTTAAAAATAAAAGACGCCAGTCTGGTTTGGAAATTCTCATTTTAAAACTTCCAACACAAATATAAAATTTCAAGACAACTTGGAAAAAGACGCCAGAACATTTAAAAACACATCTAGAAAGCTCTTTTGAAGTAGATGGATTCTTTAAAACGTAGAATAGTCAAATAGAACGAACAAAACTCTCTTTGGTCAGCGAAGCCACACAATAAACACAAGGATAAACACTTATCTTTAAATTCTGAGCGCGCAGTTAAGATTTCAGAGTTGTGACAAAAACTCGTGAAGCTACCAGAGCGCAAAATTGATGACCTTGTGGCATTACATGGGATGAAGGCCTTAAAGGCTCACGTTTTAAGCTCTATTACAATCTGTTGCGGACAAAGTTTCAGAAAAAAATTTTCTTAGGAAAACAAATTGTTCTTTGTTGTCTTCCTTGAGGTTTTTTATAAGTAATATAACCGTTTATAGCATTAAAGAACGTCAATCTCTGAATATACAAACAAGACGGAAAACTTAAAAAAAAAGTTTATCACAAAAATAATTACCCGGAAGATGACAAACTGTCAGTTAAAGTACGATATTTGAATGCTAAGATGTTTTAAGAATATTCTTCGTTTAAATACATTGACTGTAAAATTTAAGTAGACAATATATTTTCAGATGAAAAATCACTAATGAAGAATTGTAACAAATTACCATTTATCTTCCATTACTTAATGATTCTTTTAAATGAAATTCTAGGTTTTCAGACATCTACAATTTACTTTTATTGATCAGCTACTGATTACACAAAAACTTTCTTATTAAATTAAACTAAACCACTTAACAGAATGTATCGATTACTAAGATCGCTGATTCGGGATTTTAAGGGAACGTCTAGTAATGTAGCGGATAGATTTTCTATATAACAAGGTAATAAGTCTACCCGACTTTTACACAAAACTTTTCTCGTTGAAAAGGATCCGTTAGCTGCTTTTAATGGAACTGTGCAATATAAAAGCTTTAATTCTCTTGCCCTGTATAACAATTTTCAAGTTGACAGACTAACAAAACAGATGTTTTCTAAAGAGGTAAAATACAAATTTGAAATCCTGAAATTTATTACTCCGGTGGTTAGTAATGTAACTAATTCCTAAATATTAAAATTCATTTTAAATTTAAGCATCCACTATACCAGTTATTTATATATTGATTCTTTTAAAATGCTTACTGTTGATTAACTAACTGACTGCTTTTGTTAGACTCACGAAATACCTTCCGTTAAAATTACCATCCCAAATGAATTGTTGCAAAGCCTAATATATCAAAGTATTATACAAAAGCAAAATTTATATGCGTGGAAAACCAACCATTTAGGGGAAAACATTTTATTTTTAAGTTGAACTTGAGTTTTTCCATAGCCTGTTGAATTTCATTTGAAATTCAAATATTTGAAATGATTCAGCAAATTACCTTCACTTCAAGAAACAACAATAAATAAAACTAACCTGCTTTAGGATAGAAAAAAAGTTCTAGACATTTTAACATATTGAATAACGGATCGGTTACCGTTAACTCTCCTTTCATAAGAAAATTGTATATTAAGAATTGCTTTGATTTTCTGAATAAAATAAGTAAAATACAAAGAAAAAAGATAGTATCATCAATAAGCTGTTTTTTCCTTATTGGCATTTGAAATAACCTTTTTCAATAATTGCTACCAAGTAAATACGCAAATATCCAAGCCGCTCTTTTAGTTAAAAATTAAACAAACATCTGAAAAAGAAGAAGATATAGAATGTGAAAATAAAAAGGTTAACATTGGCGGTAAGTTAAAACTTGCTATAGTAGAGGACAACGCCAGGTAGGCAGTTCAGTAAGAAATAATAAGATTTAGAAAAACGCATGTCTAACATGTATTGAGGATAAAACTGTAACAAATTATATTTCATTCCAATTTAATATAGACTTCCTTACACACAGTTTTCTGACGCCGCATGTAGTCAACTTATAAAGTAATATCGCTGGATGATTTATGCTTTCGCATTTAATATCTGAGTTATGACAAATTCTAAATTCTCTAGGTATTTTAATCTATTAAGTGAGACCAATTAATTAAGCAAGTAGTCACATATTGTAAAAATTGTTATTAATTGAGACCATTAGGTCAAATCAAAGAATCATATGAAGCCTTAGTAGATGATACAGAACTAGTCCTAATGTTGTTAAAGGTTGAACCTGAACGAAAAGATACAAGCAAAGTAATGTTAAATAGCAGGTAGGGAAGAAGATCAATTTCAAGACTTTAGTCATTAAGGTCTTTGGAATCAATTAGATTTATCATGACTCTTGATCTTTGCGACAATTTCAAATATTTTCTGCGGAGAATCCTTTGTTAAATTGTTCATTATACGAAACTTCGAATGCAGTTAATAGTACATTCCTAAACTGATTTATTAATCAAACACCTATAAAGGGGTAAGTATAAGATTAAGTTTAGGATGTTCGAGTTCGATGACAGTTATTTTCTGCAGTTAGTTACCCAGTGGCCTTCATTTTCATATACAAATAGCACAGGATACTATAAATTTGGTTTTTTTCTAACCTCTGGACTATTAATAAAAAACTTGGAATTTTTACTGTTGATGTACTACATAGTACTCAAACCACAATTAATTCAGTTCACCACAAAACAATCAAATTCTACAGTAATTAAAGTGTTAAGAAACTGATATATAGGGTGTTTTGAGAGGAAACGGAAACTTTTAGAAGATAGTCGACTCTGCAAGAAATCTCGGTATTATATTAGACACTAAACTACGTTTTAGGCTACACGTTACGAAACTATTGCAAAAAACTTATTCCTCATTAAAATTACTATACGCAAATCGTGATATTTTAAACTTTACTCAAAAGAAAATGCTTACAGAATCTTTAGTCCTATCGCACTTTAATTATCGTAGTTTTATTTACTGTCCTTGCCTAGACATGTATGATAAAAATTGCATGTAGAAGGTTCAAAACTGGTGTTGTCTATTCATTTGCAATTTACGGAAATACGATCGTGTATCCAATAGCATTAGAGATCTCAAATGGCTGATAACCGTTGGAAATACCAGTTAGGTTCATATACACATGCACATTAACCTCCATGCAACCATCTGCTAGCCTTTCTGATAGATTGGTCATTAAGTCTCAAGTTCATTCTGCAAATATTCGTACTAAAGGTATGCTCACAATACCGCAACATTCAACAGCCTTGTTTCGCAGAGGATTTACTTATAATGCTGTCTTAGTATATAACTCGATTCCCTCTTACATAAAAAACCTTGATCTAAATATATTTAAAAGCTCCTTAAAAAATTATTTTTTGAGTCTGCAATAACCACGATGAGTATGTCTAACTACCTAAATCAAAACAAATTAAATTCAGTTAATCTTTATGTGCTATCTTTATATGTTTTGTGTAGTTGCGTGCTTAAATAGAGCAGCCAGTGGCTAGATTTCGCATTTCGTAAGCATCTTTTATCAATAAGATATGGTTGGAAGTAGTAAATGGTTGACTGTGTTATCTGCAAGTTGCTTGTTATGAAGTTTTTACCACATTATTTCGGGAATCTTACGTTAATTTAATTTCAGTTTTGTTCTCACGTTCGGTCTTCTCATCGTTACTTGTAATGATCGGCAAAGTTACGTAAGAAAGAATACGCCGACATGATGTTTATTTATGGTCACTGCAATAATAGTGCTGTTCGTGACAAAATTTTAAGAATTAATTATCTTCGTACTAGTTGGAAATCGCACCTAAAACATCGGGTTTATTATTCTTATTCTGATCTCCTGAACACATTCTGTATAAATTTCCCTTTTGTTTCGGGATACCTGCATAATAAAACTCATCAATATTAGAAAGAAATAATAATTCAGTAGTCACATTAAATAATTACCATTTTTCTCTTATCATTTGGTTTGGTTGTTAATTCCAATGACATACAAGTATACATTTATACGAGCTGCTTTTGACTAGATACCAAGAACAGAAGCATTCTAACATGGGAAAAATTTATTAAGATCAGAGTTTACTTACTAAAAGTATTGCAATAAATAGCAAGTAATGGTGTTTATCAAAAGTCTCCTTTGCCGTATTAAAATTCCTACGTCCTTAATAAGCTAAAACATTCTATACGTAGATTCTAAAAATTTCGTAGCCTTAAAGGTGATCATTACCTTTAATGCTAACATTTATTTTTCCTGTAGCGTGTTTCATAAAAACCCCGAAAAGTTACAAGTAGATGATTGTGTGTCACACGACAATAGTCTTGAAGGACATGTTTCTTACGTAATTTTTCCAAAACGCAAATGCTTGAAATTATTTTCGTTTTATCAACTGATAACATAGTTTTTTGTATGGAATAAAATCCAATCCTTTTGTATGTTTTTTCAGTTTCTAATAAAGTATTCGATTTTTATGCCCGACGCAGCTACTTTGCCAAATTCGATACTTATTTGATAAAAAACCCCGTCAAGACTATAAATCTTTTAATACGTTATTTGACACGCTGTCGGTTTTTTGGCACATACCTAACCGATAGAATTTACTGATATCGTTACCAATTCCGATACGGATATCGATGTGGTCAGTATTTGGGCATTATTTTCAAAGTCTATACGATTCTTGATTATAATTTTATCTTGCATTTGTTTGATTTCAGATGTTATTCTAAGAAATTCCAAAATGGCCAAAAATTCGTCCCCCCCCCCACTAACCTTCTTAAATAATAAAATACAAACACAAGTGCAATGGCAGTGGCCTTCAATTAACTTCTTTTAAAGAACTAGATCGGCACATAGATCGGGCTGTGTCCTCCATTAACAATCTGAATGATTTTTTATGTATGCTAGTAAATTAGATTTGGGAAGATTCACGGCTGTTCGTAATTATAACTAGTTATTAAATGTATGCAGTGTCTAAGAACCAATGAGAAAATTCAAAATTTTTTATCTTCTTCTTCTTTTTCTTCCTGCTTCTATTCTATCTCTGAGCCTGTTTCTTCTTCGGTTTTGTCCTCATCCTTGTTCGAGTTCATCGCACCATCTCTTTCTGGGTCTGAACGCGCTGCGTCTACCATCAGGTGATCCGTCTCTTGCAATTCTCATTAATCTGTCAGTTGTCATCCTATTTATGTGTTCATTTTATTCACTTTTTCGTTCGTATACCCACTCATTTATGTTTTCCACCACGCATGATCTTCTGATATGGTCGCTTCTTTTCCTATCTAGCAATGTTTTCCCGTCAATTCGTCTTAGTATTTTCATTCCGGCGGTTTCCAGTATACGTCTAGTTTTTGATGTGCTGGGTCTTGTCTCTGCTGTGTAGGTTATAATGGGTCTGATTACTGCTTTGTAAATTCTGGCTTTTGTTTCATGTTTTAGATGTTTATTCCGCCAAATCACTTCATTGAAACATCCTGCAGCCTTGTTAGCTTTTGTTGCTTGGTTTTGCATCTCATTTTCAAGTTTTCCAAAACTTGATATTATTTACCCCTGAATATTTAAATTCTAATTTTTGCTGAATTGTTTGTCCGTCTTTTTCTAGTTTGCATCTGTAGTCATACAGATATTTTATACATTATAACATAATATTTTTTTCTCTTGATTTGCCCATTCTATATTCTTTACCCAAACGAACCTTTTTCATAACTTCGTCTATTATGATATTGAATAGCAAGGGACTTAATGAATCACCCTGCCGGATGCCGTTGTCAGTTGGGATAAGATTCGTTAGTTTACCGTTGACTTTAGCCTACACTGTATTGTTGTGATAAATATTTTCTATGGTTTGAACGATGTTGATAGGTATGTCTCTTTCATAAAGTAGATGGATTATTTTTCAAACCTGATGCGGTCAAAGGCCTTTTTCAGGCCTTTTCTAGAGATTTTTCTACTACTTGGCGTAAGATAAAAACAGCGTCCACACATGACCTTCCCGATCGTAAACCCTGTTGTTCGTCAGCTAACCTTGCAATACAGTTAATTTTATTAGTGATGACCTTCGTGGTAAGCTTTCGTGCAGTATTTAAGAGGTTTATACCCCTATAGTTACTGGTCTCTCTTCTTTCACCATTTTTGAATATTAGCATTGTGACACTGACTCTCCAACTATCCGGTATTGTGCATTAACATATTTTCTAACAATAATAAACAACTTTTAACTACTGATGATATTTCGATCACTGTTTAGTTCTTATGGGTTAATTCTTGAAATACAGTTTTCACCCATCAAAAGCCGGGCACTAATTCCTAGTCTTCAAAATTCCTTTTTGGACTTTAAAAAGTTAGTAGTGTCTGTTTGCAATCGTGATGTAATCAATATCACAGTTGCAGTTTTAGTGAATAATGATTCATTTTTGTACTTAGCTGACTAAAAATCATCGATTGCAATATCTCCCTCGCGTAAATTACTCTATAGGCGGATTCTATTTACTAAGTTCAAATTTTCATCGGGGTTCTACTACATAGAAACAATTGTTACAATCATTGTTTTTGTGTAGTTGGATATCAACTAGAGTGAAATTTAAATTTAGTTCATATAACCCACCCTACAGTCTATTTATGCTAAATTTAAAATGATGTCATAGTATTAATTCAGATCTAGCAACAATTCGCAATTTCCATCAACTAACAGGTGACATGTTATAAATATGGCGGATACAACAGTGAACAATTGTACAATCAACGTTCCCAAAGTTAACGATAGATCTCCAAATCTGATGACTATAATTCTTTTATTGTTTCTGTCTTGTTGTTATAACAATGTTTACTATAAAATCGCCAATAGGTGAAATCTGTTTTGCAGACAAAGTGATAAAAGTTAGTAAATGTAATGTTTGGGATAAACAGGTTTGGTGTCAATAACTATCTGACACCTGAAAGTTTGAGGTTAAGTATTAATAATATTGTGATTAGAAACAGGGATTCAGGCCGTCATTTGAGATATGATTTTCAGGATGCAGTTTACAAATTGACCAATTAAATCCATAAGGTAAAATATAATAATATCATGCATGGACATTCGTACCGGAAAGCCACCTAACATCTAAACCCAGACCTGGGTTTGTTGTCTGTAGTCTGGTCTCTAATTTATTATTAAATATATTTAAACAGTTAAATGTGAGGTAACGTTTAGACTGTAATTTGATAACTCCGCCTTACGTCTCACGCATACATACTGTTTACAACAATGTAGAACGTAATTAGAAACAGTCACATTTTGAGATTTATAGTCAGCTCTGGCAACGTTGATTGAAGCTATTGTTCATCCTATTTTCCACCATTTTAATACATTTTGACAAACTTTAGCGCCATCTGTTAGTTGCTTATTTTCGCCAATAAATAGTTCGTCTGTTAAATATTTTCTGTACTCTAAGCAAAAACTTTTTGTAGTTTAGCTTGACATCTCGGTAACAATGCAGCTGTTATTCCAAGTTTCAATAGTTTTGATAAAACTTTCTAGGTGTGGCACAAAATAATAGAAATTTTCAAAGATTTAATAGAAAATTATTATTAAAGTAGATAGTACAAAACTAAGAGATGACTTAAATTCAAAAGTGTTATAGCCGAATTTGATCAGTAGGCAGTTTATGGTATATTCAAGCTAAAGCAAGAGCAAAAAAAAATTTGTCAGCACCGAATTGAAGGCTACGTCTCATAGTTTGGCATTCACAAAACGTCTTGAATATAAAACCTTAACATTCATTAATACTAGCTGTTTGAATTATGTTCTGTCTTCCATAACTATTCAAGGAACATTTCGTTGATGTAGAAATCGTAATATAAGAGCGTGCAATTGGAAGAAGCGTAATATAAAGTGCACAAAGTAGCTGGATAATTCAATTTAATGAGCACTGACTATTCAGAAACGCTGAGAACTGGTTGAAAGAAATTTGAACACTAAATAACTGCAGCATAGTAAACAAGGCACCCAAGAATATCATCAAAGAATGCAGAAACGCCAAGCCCCTCTGCAAGATTGATTGTCTGAAAAAAGGGGAATTGATGATTGTGAAAGTATAATACTTTATGTAGAACACGTGTATTCTACCATGTATGTTACATATTATGTATTCTACATGTAGAAACGTCAGGGTGTTTGCTACATGATTTTGATCATTTCAGCAAAATTTAAAAAAAAATTAACAGTTTATTGTACTTACCCAAATGTGCTAATAAGTCGAAATAAAAATTTAATGTTCATCAGTTTCAAAGTGTAGAGAAAATTCTTTCATTCTTAAAAATGTTCAAATGAATGTTCAAAGCTTGATCTACTTCTGATAGAATTTTGTATGCAGTAATAAAATTTTTTTCTAATTGAGCTGATGATGCACAAATAGTCAATAATTAGATTGCAGTTTCTAACATACTGGTATCAGGTAAATTCTAAAATGTTAGAGATGTAACGTTCTTAGTTGCTTAAATTCTGAAAATTCCTCTAGTCTCTCTGAACTCTTGCAAGCTCTCAAGACCTTCATTATTAAGATGCACTAGTAAAGAACGCGCAGTGCATTTAATCTATAAAGCAGTTCACTTTAACTTTTGTAGCAATATTAAACTAGAACTTAAAGATTTACAGTACAAAATAAAGTTACTCAGCAGTAGCTTTTTAATTTTAAAGTTTCTTAAGTAAAATTTTCGTTTTCTACATCAAGTTTTTTACGCGTAAATTCCCAACCCTGATCGATGTAGTACCGCTATCAATAAACCAGAAGTCGTCGATTTTAATTCAAAGCTGTTAATATTCCAAAATCTTCTTCAGTATCTCGATTCCTGCGTTCTATACTTAATACCTGCTCTACATACGTTAAACGTTTTTCTGTGTATGTGCGAAATCATAGCAACTGTAGAAAGTTACAAACTGCATTAATTTTTAAGATTACTGATAAAAGCACAAAATTGTAAATTAAGTTTTAAATTAAAGTAGCCGAAAAAAACTGAAGAAAAAAAACGCTTTATATTTCTCACAATACTTCTATATTATAGACAACCCATTTAATAGCTACTTCCTTTTATAAATGGATTTTTCTAAGTAGCGTGAAAAAGCCAAGATATATTGAAATGTAATCCTCACAGGACAGTTTTTGGTAACTCAACAGCGAAGCTTTAGTTGTTTAGGGAATAAGCGTGTTTTCTTCGTAATAAATGACGTTGTCATGCGTGCATAGGGATAACTCAAACGCCTAATCCACATTAAGCTGATAAATAACGTTGAAAAGATAGGCGAAAGCTCTCTGTTATATGTAAGTATTACTGACAAGCTATTTATCAAATAAAATTTTTATTTGGAACTATCCCCTATTCGTGAAATCGAATATGTATGTTTTGTAAAGAAACGTATAAATTATATTCATTCCAGATTCGTTTCATATTCCAAAAGGAATACATTCCTTTTGTGGAGTATGTTTTGAAAGTAAATACGAATATATAAAATAAATTTGCACGTGATGCAAGCAAGGTTTTCAAGGGAAAAAGTGGTTTGCTTAAAAAAACATTAAAAAAATAACGAAGCTTTTCTACCTATATGAAAACCATGAATTTTAATTAAAGTTATGCGGTGTACTTTTTGTTGATATATGTAAAATCATTTTTTAAATTTTAAGCAATTTATAATATCTATCAGATTTAATTAAAGGGAGGCGACGGTAAACTGAGCTGAAATTTAAATTACGGTCGGTAATCAATTAATAAAACCACGGAAAGGCTTAAATACAGAGAGCATTTCGAAATAAACATTTTAGAATAAAATTTAAAAACAGCTTTGCATACTGTGAATAAACAGATAATAGTCATCAGGCGGATGTCAAATTTGCCACAAAGAAACTTTTAATGCAATATCCTGGTTATTAACAAAATTTCATTTCAACAAGACTAAAAGTTTTCAAACAAAACAGAAGTTGTTCCATGTTACCGAAAGCATTTTAGATGAATAAATTTTGGTAAGTATAAAATAATTCTAGGAATCAAATCCCTGAATCATTCAAATAAAAATAGAAAACTGAACCATTCTTTGCACTTCCGAAATGGGTATGTCAAAAACTTAAAACAGAAGTTTATAGCCGTACTTACTTCCAAACAGTGAATTTCTTTATTTACAAATAGAAAGATACACTGTAGTGTAGAATACTAGCGTTCTTTATGCATTTTATGGGTAAGGTTAGCTGTACATAACTTTCAATGACATAGTTGCAAGAAAATAAAGTTCGATCAACCGACAAGAATAATTTCCTAATTTAATGGTCTGTACACTGTCGTATATCAGTTTCTGCATAGTGTAATCTAATACTGAATCTCTGCTTACTTACCTATTAAACAATTTTTTTTTGTAAAAAAGGACTAATTTATAGTGAATACATTTATATTTTTGTTGTCATTAGGAAAAGAAAGGGATCAAACTCTACTCGTGGATAAAACCCTAAATAAATCAACTTCGGCTGCTTTCATTTTATAGAATTGGATCAGAGATGAAAGTATAGAAGCTGGCCTGAATTGTTTAACGATTTATATTAAAGATGTGCCTGTTTTTCAAAGGGAAAGAAAACCTTTAAGGGAAATTATGTATTTCTTCTATTCACGAGAGTGTATGGTAAGAATATAAATTTTTGCTTTAGAAGGTATTTGAGGAAGCACGTGACATTACACGTATCGTTAGTTTTTTGTGTGAAAACGTTACAATTAAATACATCAAATACAGAGAAGAACATTAATCATACATTATAATCGTTCTAATGTAACCGTTCTAAAACATAAAAAATAACGTTACATTCTGTGTTTTCACAAATTCCGTACTGTAAGTACTTTTAGAAATTTAGAACTATTAGAGATTTATTGTTCATATTTACTTCGAAAGTATCTCTGACTACAACACATGCTGAAAGGTAAAATTACACTTTAATAGTGTATAATGCATAAGTTTTTTCCGGTTTAACTAAGAGATGGCGCCTGCGAAAAGTACGCAGCCCATTAATTTGACACAGACGCCATTTTGTTCGTCTGACATTAAACGACAAACACGCACAAGTTGAGTCCGCTAAAAACTAGCGTCTTTGTTTTATCGTTCAGTGATCATGTCGAGTTTCGTGCCTGAAAAAGAACATTTGCATTGGTTTTTTATTTCATCAAAAGAAAAAGGCTACTGAAAGTCATCGTTTGCTGGTAGAAACATATGGTGAACACTCCATCGATTAGAACATGTGAAACATGGTTTAGACAATTTAAAAGTGGTGATTTTAATGTGAAAGACAGTGAGCGCTCTGGTAGACCACAAAAATGCGAAGACGAGAAATTGCAGGAGTTATTGGATGATGACCCAACTCAAACTCAATTAGCAGAAGCGTTACATTTATCACAAGAAACAATCAGCAGACGTTTACGAGCAATGGGAAAGATCAATAAACTCGGTAAATGGGTCCCAAATAATTTCAATGAACGTCAA
>VTPC01002340.1:31956-69735 GCA_011009095.1 Ignelater luminosus
TTTATATTAAAGATGTGCCTGTTTTTCAAAGGGAAAGAAAACCTTTATGGGAAATTATGTATTTCTTCTATTCACGAGAGTGTATGGTAAGAATATAAATTTTTGCTTTAGAAGGTATTTGAGGAAGCACGTGACATTACACGTATCGTTAGTTTTTTGTGTGAAAACGTTGCAATTAAATATATCGAATACAGAGAAGAAAAACATTAATCATACATTAGAATCGTTGTAATGTAACCGTTCTAAAACATAAAAAATAACGTTACATTCTGTTTTCACAAATTCCGTACCATAAGTACTTTTAGAAATTTAGAACTATTGGAGATTTATTGTTCATATTTACTTCGAAAGTATCTCTGACTACAACACATGCTGAAAGGTAAAATTACACTTTAATAGTTTTCCTTTTCCTTCACATTTCCATATTCGGCGTGTTTCTCCCTTCATTAAACGACTTATCTCAATAACAAAAAAATTAATTACAAAATATAGTTAGAAAAGATTATAATTTCGTTGTGTTATTATGTAGTTAATTTTAATTCAATATCGTATTTTTATTTTATAATAGTTCAAAGATCGGCAATTCAATACCGTTTGACTTAGTAATACTTAGATACTGATCAAGTCATTACTTATTAAATCGAGGTCATTTCTAAAATC
Organism: Ignelater luminosus; assembly: GCA_011009095.1. Taxonomy (NCBI): domain Eukaryota; kingdom Metazoa; phylum Arthropoda; class Insecta; order Coleoptera; family Elateridae; genus Ignelater; species Ignelater luminosus. Next base: position 32,617 of record VTPC01002340.1, read on the forward strand.
TATAGATTCAGTTTTCTACTCAAATCAGCTTGTTCTTTATCCCATCAAAAAGATTGTTTTTTAATTAGTAAGTAGTATGGGGACCAACAACTATTCTTCCGAAAATATTTTTAATATTTCATTACTGAAGAGCTCTGTATTCAAATGGCAAAGTTTGTTATAGCAACATTATTGTACATATCTTCCAAACTTCTGTAAATGTTAGATTCGTTTTGTAGAACTCAAAAAAGGCTCAATCGTGCAGTTTAGGAAGATGGTCAGAATAATTTAGTCAATAATTAGAATAATTTATCATATTCATATTGCCTGTGTAAGATGGAAACTCGCCACGTATACACTTACACATCCGTATTTCAAATTCCTAGTAGATCGATTTTGACAGAGTTCAATAATAGTAAATGTTGTACAAGATATCTCTTTCTCTGTCTCTATCTAATTCTTTCTCGCCAAGACTTTGGTCAGCATTAGTTTTTGTGCCGAAGGTAGCAAGGCCCGCGGATGGTTTTTTCTTAAGGAGAAGGGGAAGAAATAATGGTAGTCGAAAACTTCGCCTTGGAACACTACAAAGTTTCAAAAACCGACTTCTCGCCATTCTAACTAACGACACTGTTTTGAAAAAACCGAACGTACGCATAATTCATTAAGATAGACATTATTGTAGCACGTAGGTGCAAACCTCTCTAAACAATATCTTATTTTCCAATACATTTTGATCAAGGTTGTTTGTTTAACATGTAGGAGGTGCTTTTGATATTATCTACAGAGAATTATGGAGTTTTAGCATTTAAGTTTCTTAAAAACGTTAATGTAGATTCGTATTTGTAATAAGCCCTCTGAGAAAAAGTCAATCAATGATCGCTGCAGACGGCTCACTAATTCCTATTCCACAATATTAGAGAGAAGCGCTTTAGTACTACGAAACCAGACCACACGCCTGGCATCGAACCAAACTGACATGCTGACGCTGGAGGACTTAGAGATACTGCAGTAGAGCCCGTCTTCCTTAAGAAGATTCCTGGGTTACGGATGTCTCGCGATGTAATCAAAGGCATTTGTAAAATAACTGTTATTAACTCAAGGGTAGACTTCTCATCAAAGTTGGCGTCCGAGAAACTCCAAAACAAGCACTAAATGAGTGTGAGAAGTAAACTGATAATAATCCTATGATAAGTTTGTTAAGTTCTCTGAAGTAATTTAAGGTATTTAGGGGCGAGATACCGCCCCATATTGTTGTCACAATTGTTACTTTTTGGCTGGAATAAAATTAACTTCACATTTACCTATAAAAACACGAAAGCGTTGCCTAGGCAACTGTATTATTTGGAGCCCTCTTTCCTTTTTGGTATGGAAAGGCAAGTGCCCCAAACTTCCCTAATGCGCAATATAATAAAGCAATTATGACAATAAACAACAGACATTTTCTTAAGTGATACTTCAACAAAGATATTTTCTCCGTCGCTTACCTCCCGTCAAACACATCACAGACAAGAGGCAATTACATGTTTATAGAAACAAACCACTAAACCGGGAAAACAATGGCGTTCACATTCAAGGCTTTTAGTAGCAGCTATTCAGGATATAAATTCTGGAGGAATGAATACTAAAATGAAGCTTTCCGCATTTATGGAATGCCATATAGAGGTATCTGCATCGAAGAAAATCCGGAATTGGCAGAAATCTTCCTCAAGGGCGTGAAGAATGGCTGGAAAGTGCCAATGAAGAGCAAGTGATGCAACTCATACAAAAATTAGAAAAACATGGTTTTGTGCCTGATCGAGTATCAATTAGGTGTCTTGCTTATCAGCTTGCTGAAACAGGGGGGATAAATTGAGGGAAAGTCTAAGTGTTTACTGATTTGCTTAATGAAGTATAGTACAAGAGTATCAAATATTGATCAAATCGGGTGTAACATGTTCAATATAGACGAGTAGATTTCAAATTTTCAAACTAAAAAGAGAGCCAAAGATGGTCATGTACTTAGTTCGAAAGAGATAGATATTTTTAAAGATGTCAGAGATAAACAGGAAATCAAAGATATTTATAAGTAAAGAATCCTCTTATATTTGATTGGAATTGTTTTTGAAGTGGTTTCAAGAATAACACAGGTCTGCGTTGATCAAATTGTGTGGAATCTTTCTAGTGATTTTAATAGATTTTTTAGTGCTGAAAAAGGAAGAGATATTTAAAAAATTCAACCACGAAAGGTTTTTCACAATTTGTGGTTTTTTGTTCTATCTGTAGGTGTCAGCCTATTCTAAAGGATCATTTTGTAAAACTGTTATTTAAATAAACAATATCATAATTTTTTAGTTATGCTGGTGGATAGAAGTTGACATTCTGAATAAAACTACAGTGGATTTATATTTTGATGTGAAATGAGGAGACCAAGACAAACCTTGGACTTCTCATACGGTTTGTTCAGTATGTGTTGAAGAGCTTCGCCAGTGGTCACAAGGAAAACCACAGTCTTTTTGCTTTGGATTGCCTATGGTTTAGAGAGAACCAACCAATCATAGCGATGATTGTTATTTTTGTTTATGTGTAGTACAGGGATTCAATTTAAAAGGACATTTTTTACCCAAACCTTCGATCCGCGATACGTTATGTACCTCATGAACCAGAAATACATGTTCTTTCACGGCCAGATAAATTAGATGATGTAAGTGATGATAAAATCGTTTCTCAGGCCTGTGCTAATGAACTGGATGATAGAAATGATTATTATGATTCTGAAAGTAATGAGCCAAAACTTTTAGAGCAATCCGAACCTTTGTAAAGACTCCGCTGAGCTTTTAGGTTCAAGATTGAAGGAAAAGAATTTGTTAGCTCCTGGCACGACATTTTACTGGTTTAGAAACAGAGAAAAAGACTTTGCTCAATATTTTTCCAAAGAAGATGCACTCGTTTTCTGTAATGATGTACCTGGACATATAGAACAATTGCACATTGACTACAATGTTTCTGGATGGAGACTGTTCATTGATGCGTCGAAAAGGAGTCTTAAGGCAGTTCTTCTGCACAATGGAAGTAAATACGCTGCTTTACCAGTAGAACATTCTGTTCATTTAAAAGAGTGTTACAAAAATCTTGAGCTACTTTGAATTAAAGTTTGTTATAAGGATCAAGTTTAGACAATTTATGGCGATTTGAAGGTACTTTCGTTGTTACTTGAACAACAAAGCGGTTATACCAAATATCCTTGTTTTTTGTGTGAGTGGGATGGTCGTGATAGAAAGCAGCACCCTTCTAAAAGATTGTGGCCACCAAGACAAACCTTAGAATCTAATAAGAAAAACATTGAAAAAAAATGCTTAGTAGAGCCAAGCAATATTTTACTTCCTCCGTTACATATTAAACTAGGACTAATGAAACAATCTGTGAAGACATTAAAAAAAAGATGTAGAGGGTTTCAAGTATCTTTGCAGTCAATCTCCAGGTTTATAAGAAGCAAAGATCAAGGAGGGTGTTTTTGTTGGGCCGGATATAAAGAAGATGGAAATTCTGAATCTAAAATGGAGGAAGCAGAAAAACAAACATGGAAAGCCTTCAAGGATGTAGTTACAAATTTTAAAGTAATTTTATTTTTCATATCATTTGTAGATAAATTCAAAATTTAAATAAATATTGTTTCTTATAATTTTTAAAACAAAATTTGAAGCCCTTTTTTGAAACATCCTTACGTGATGAAGAAAAATGGAGTTCATATTTGGATTCAGCACCCGAAAAGTTATAAGAATCAGCTATCAAATTGAAAACAATTTTTTGAAAGTTAAAAAACGCAGGCCTGTGTAATTTGTTCTTCCTGATTCCGCTGTATTAATGCTTTGCAGAAATTCATTCCAAAAATAACGAGAAGCACCTAACGGTAAGCATAGGATTAAGTAGCTTTAACAAACAAGAAATCGAAGTCTAAGAAGGTAAATGCTAAGGATTTTTAATCTTCGGACGACGCTGTTTTTTCAAGTTATTTAAAAAAAGCTACTTCGAACACGTATGTCAACCAACAAGTCTAAAATAATAACAATTTCTCTTCTCAAGAAGATTAAGATGAAGCATCTTGCGCCGAATGCTGGAAGAATTATTATGTCACAAAAAGATACGTGAACTGGGCACAATGTCTAAACTGCATGAAGCGGTTACATGAAACTTGCATTATGTATGGTAAGAAAACAATTGCAAACTCATGTGGACATAAAGAAGTACGAGAGGTGACGCAAAAATGGGACAGCTTCCCGAAATTACCATAAGTCACCATTACCATATAATGTATATCAAGTTCCATTTTTACTTTTTTCGTATTTACTGATTGCATACAGAATTTGTTATGATTTATGGTTTTTAAATGGACTTGAATGACAAATAATGTGTTTTTATAGCTTTGCAAAGTTGATGTACGAGTACTACAAATAATACATGAATAAATATAATAACAAATACAGTTAACATGAATTTAGTTTCTCTATCAAAATTAGATTAAGATGGCATTTCAAATATGAATTTAACTACCTACAAATTGTTCTCGATTGCAAGTATTGGCGCTCTATTTAGTTTGGCATAAACTCAATAGAGAAATTGAATAATTCTCAATTTCACAATAACTATAAATTCATCATTGACCCTAAAGCATTAAATAATACTCTAATATGCAAGACCGATTCACCACAGTTTAAATTTACAATTGATAAGTAACAATATCATTATTGTTATATTGTTTCACAGGCTAAAAAATACATTATTGTATGTCAGAAAGAAGAGTTTAATACAAAAACTGTGATAGTTACATATTAACTATTTAATTATTGATTATAATTTATGACTTAGGTGTATTTGAAGTGGATACATTATATAATTCTTATTTTATATTCTCGCAAACACTTTACATTAATGAGAAAATCCAGATTTTTATTTAAGGTTGTAACAAAAAACCGTACAAGGTATTTCATATTTTTAAAACAGAAAAAGAATAACTAAAAGTTTCCCAGCTCAGAATTATTATACAAGTCCTCAGCAGCAACTATAAATGAAGTAAAATGGATATGCTGCACCAGACATTTCTCCGCCAAGTAGTTTACTTTTTGAATAAATGAGACGACCAGGCGTACATATTACGATGTAAAAACTTTCCTCGCAATAGAATATACAATGCAAAGTTTAGAGCAGGACGAAGATTGTATAATACACGAGAATATCTATCAGTATAACAAAAGATTCTGACGAATAAATAACTAAAAAAAGATGCAACCTTCACGTATCTCTCTCTTAACTCTGACCTTTGAAAATATTATTTGACCTCAATTTCCACCATAACAGATAAGCGACCGAGTGGTGTACAGTTTGACATTTATTATAATTAACATAAAACGTTTTTCTGGAGTGTGAAGTTATTTTAAAAGCATAAAAGCGGAGAATTTCCAATAAAAACATTAAAACAGCATTGTAATTCAATTCTGGTTTCAACTTATTATTTTTGTTAATAAAACTGAAAACAAGGTTAATCTAAAGATATTCAATAGCACTCGTTCATGTACAAATTAATGAAGCAGATAAATATGGAATTATCATTCCCAATGTTTGTTTTATCGCAATATCAAATTAAAAATTAAATTGAAAATTTAAAAACAGATGAGCACTGAGCAGCCATGTTTTTTGTTACATACTTATACAGTTGTTTCAGCAAAGTAAAGTTCTTATTTTCATTCTGCGCTTAACTTCGTCCTGTCCCTTTATTAAATATTCATATGTTAAGTACCTCACTTCTTGTAAAGTACTTTGCCGTTCCCAAGCAATTTTCCTCCTCTTTCGTGTATTTTAATTTTTTTGTAAGTAATATTCTCCTCGTTTATAATAGGTGTCTATGCTGTATGTTTCTTTATCATGTAAAATATTGTAAATAATTACTTTTGTAATGTAGGGTAGGTAATAGCAAACCACCCCATTTAATTTCAAGTACGAAACATGTAAAACAATAAAATGAACTCAAAAAGGTGGAGTTGAGCCTTTTCAACAGTTAACATGGGTGGGTCGCACCTGAACTCTCTCTATTGTAAATGAGTTCAACATTATTTGCACTGAAATTGGTCATGTATGCAACAGATTCTTACGCATATTGTTTTAAGCATTGTTCAAATCATCTTTCATTCACGGTATGACATTTAATTAATAAAAGAAACGTAACAATACTGGAATTAAATTTGATTGTTGTACATATTTGGATCTCAAAAAAAGAAAATAAATGCTTCAGTAGAATATTTGAACACTATAATTCTTTCAGGGTATTACTTGCATGAATTCAGAATTTTAATATTTGCTTTGTTTGAGTTTTCTTTGAAATATCATAATTTATTTATTTGCATCAAAGCAATAATACCTTTTGCTCTTTTAGAAAGTCTACGTTGATACATTTATCAACTTCAATACTAATAGAAAGAGAATTCTTAAAATCTTAAAAAAAAGAGAAGAGCAGATGATGATTTCATCATTAAAATTAATATTTCTCCATTGAGGCAGTAAAATGCAAACGGAAACTGACACGTATAGGTAAATAAATAGTGATTTGGTTAGCATAACTAAATAAAAGATCTTCAGAGATATTAAACAATAACAAGATTTCCGGATAATTGTTCTGGTTTAATAAAAAAAGTTACACAACTTCGGGAAAAGCCTGCAATTTTTAGAAAATAGGGTAGAACTATAGGCACTGTACCGTCATAATATTAAGGTGCACAAATTCGCCTAGAAAGAAAGAGATTACGTAATAGTGTTATAAAGTCAAGATCAGTGCCCAATATAACCCCCTAAGGAAAAACAAGCAAAATAACCCAACTGTAATTTTATTAGGAAACACATGGGGTAAAGGGCATTTTAAGCATTTGATTTTTAAGTTTGAGATAACTGTTGATAACTTAGTCTTTAGTAAGTTGCAATAAGATCTCTTGGTAGGATTATAATAACGTTACTGTTTAGTAAAGTTCAGTGTCTTTGTTTTTATCTTTCAGTTTCTAGAACATCGTATGCCGCATTTTGCAAAACTTAACGGGCCTCGATCGAATGGTACAATAGTATGTTTACTATCAAAAAATTTCAATTTTATCTACTTTCTGCTAATTTCAGTGTTTCTGTTTGTCTTGGCTATTGTTGAATTCTTTGTTTAATTGCGTTTGTTCGATTTAACATTTATTATTTTGCTTTCGCATCAAGTTATTTTCTTGAGCCATCTGTTCGTCGATGCATCTTCAGAGTCTGTTGTCCAGATTGCAACCTTAAATCTTGTCATAGATTTCAATATTCTATCCAATTTCTCGTCATCGGTCATAGATCCGAACGACTTTAAACCCTTTCATTCTGTTTTTTTTTTGCCTCTGAGCTTATCATGGTTGTTTTTTCATTCTTGAGTTGGTTGTCATCTTTCCTACCTGTTGTCGGCACTTCTTATCTTTTCGTACCTTTTTGTCGAAAATGTGTAAGAATTCTTTTCTTATACAAAATTTGGATGATTTGAATAAAAGTACTTCCTTAAGCGTTTCATTTATTATTTAATTTTCTCAACCGGTTTCGTTCAAATGAACATCTGTTCTCCTAAAGATGTTCATTTGAACGAAATCGGTTGAAAAAATTAAATAAAAAAATAAAACACTTAAGGAAATATTTTTATTCAAATCATCCAATACATTCGTACCTTAAGCCATGGATCTCCAATACACAATTATACAAAATTGTTCAAATAAACAAAAGCAACTTCGTTATTGCAAAATTATATTATTTTATAAAAAAAAATAAAACTAATAATGTGTTTTCACGTGACATTTTTTCGTGACTTTTACGGTCATGACTTTTGTCATCGTGAAAACTAAAAGTTGAGTTGTCATGACATTTAATTTAATGTCATGACTTCAGTGTTACAGCATCAAAATTTTTTGATTTTACATGACATTTTGATGTCGTGTCGTATGCTTGACCGTAATGAAAACTGCATTGTCAAATAGTCGCGACATCAGCAAACTGGTCTAGACATTTTAATGTAGTAGTGCGAAGGTGTCGCGGAAAGTTTTATATTTTTATATTTAATATATATATTAATTATACGTGCTATCATGGAGGCTGAAGAAGCAACTGCGTTTGATATTACAAAGCTTTTAAATGAATATGAACAACGTCTTATTACATTTTTTACTTATTCTGTTGATTTCTAGCTGGATAATTTCACGAGCAACAGCTACAACCACCTCACTCGACGCCATTTTAAACAGTAACAAAATGCCATGATATTAAATTGTGTGAAAACATCTACAAAAAAATGTCACACTGTCGTGACATCAAATGCCAAGACTTTTAATGTCACGTGAAAACGAACCTTTAAGTAAGATAGTTAGGTTTAGTTAGATTAGACTTTTTTAGGTTAGCTTACTTTATATAATACTAAGTTACGTTACATTAATTTTGCTTTAAATTAAACAGTTACATTGTGTAACTTAAGTTCGATGCAGTTAGCTTTCACCAAATTGTAAATTAACTGAGTTAGTTTAGATCAGATTTAATTTCTTAAGTCAGGTCAAGTGAGAATGCAATTAGGTTTACTTTAAATTTGTTTGGTTAGAAATGCTTTAATTGGGTTGTTTTAAGTTAAAATGAGGTTAAAACAGCTAACAATTTGTAATGCATTTGATATCAAACATTTGTAAACTAATTAACTTAGATAATCAGACATGATCTACGTTGTTTAAACAGACAGAGCTGTAAAATTACGTAAAGGCAGATTGAAACAGCAATGACATAATTCTACGTTAAGTTGTTTGCTTCGCTTACCATTTATTGAGATCATTTGCATATTCATCTCTAAACTTAAGACCTGAAGATCATAATTCCTAAGCAGCAAAAAATTCTTTATATGCCTTCTGTGTGTGCAAATAGTGAAAGTTAGAATTCCTTCAGATAAGCAAAACTACAGTTACTAAGCGAGTTACAAATGAAAATCTACAGTCTGGGACCTCACATAACAAAACATAATCTGTAGCAAATGCATCACAGAACCTCAAACGCAGTTACTTCTACTTCTGTTAGCTTTAATTGCAATTCACAGTTGTTCAGTACTTAACAGTATTTATGTATATCTAACGTTACAAGAAATCGCAATCTTTATTATCTTCATCAGAATTTCCGAAGGTTCGATTCTCAAGAAATTCTGTTGCATTTAAAAATAAATAATAATAATAATAAAGAATTACACACAGCAAAAGTAATAAGAAAAATACAAGTTGAAAATGCAATTTATGTATAAGAAAACATAAGTACATCTGGCGGAAACTTTTCAAAACTTTTATCAATATAAAAACACATATTACGTCAACCACATCTTTTCGTAATTCTTAAACTGAACAAAAAACGAAAAAATATATATGTGCTTTTTCATTTCAAACTCGTATGAAAATTTAAAATGTTTCCATATTTTCTTCATTTCCATCTTGAAGGAATATCAAATAGCTTTCCCAAGGTATACGTTTACTTTTCAAAATGCTATCTAATTACAATAATTAAAAGTTGTAGAAAATTTAATTACACCACTCTTCAGGCTAATGCCAGCTTCAATAAAATTGCAGTTTCCAGTGCTGCCACTTCAAAACTCATTACTCCGTTTCATTAAAATTTATTAGCAAATAAATAAAAATAAGTAATTACGGCATACTACTCCAACAACGCTTTAATTAATTATATCTCTGGGAATATTTTATTAATTTTCTAATTTGAAACTCTTAATTTTAGGCTGTCTCAGAATGGTGATATCCTAATTTACCTACCTCTCTGTGTGACCGTCTTCTTAAGTGCAAAGAAGCCGTGGAAAAAGCGGGAATGGCTAAGTTTCGGTATTAAAGTTCGAAAAGTAAAATTCCCCAAGGGCTTGACACAATTTAGTATAAGAGATGTTAGCTAAAAGTTCATCATGGACATTTACTTACGTTTTTATCTAGGAAACAGAAGTTTATGAGTATCGTCCCCTTAACATAAGTGCACAGGGTAAAACTTACATATGGTGTATAACGCTGCAGCAGCAATATTTAAAAAAAAAACTGCAATGCTTTGCTAAACAGTTTCCTTTTTTATGGCAGTGTGACGACGCTAGTCGACGCCTCGAAAAATTTATAGCGAATAGTAAAAAGAAAACTGGTTAAAAAGTACGTTACCTTTGGAAATCCCCCACAAAGAATGGATCTTATTTAAATAAACTAGGCTTCCACGGTGATACCTATAAAATACAATGAAATACGGTATTCGGGTGTGAACCTGAAATATCCCTTCCAAAATAGGTATCAACACTGCCACAAGGTGTTTACAATTTGATGGAGATTAATCGATTATTCTATACTTGGTTATAGCGGCGACCTAATTCCACTGTGGAACAAAAACCACGCCTGGAAATTTCGCCTAACCTGTTTTCAACAGAAAAGGGATCCCCATGTGTCTCAATAACAACGCATATGACATACGACCCACAGTTTTACATCTCTTCCAAACGGCCCAACTTAATTAAAATATTTATAACCTTCTATTAGGAAATTTTAACCGGCAAAAAATGCATGCCTATACATATTACAAAAACAGTTTATTACCATAAATGTGAGAAATTTATGCACAAACGTAAATAAAGATAAGAAGCATAATCGTCGAAGCGAGGAAATAATCTTCATAAGAGATACTCATAAGCAAAACGTATAATTCTCTTTCAACTTTATAACATATACCTTTACTTTATAAGGATCTTTGAGAAGGGAAAGCTTTCTTAATCACTACGTGCCTTGTTCCTAAATACGAAGCTCTGCATAAACAGTATAAATTATTCCAAACTTAAATATAAGTACGCATTAAAATTTTAAACACGCCTGATTATATTAAGAAGATATTTATCAAGAAATATAAATGGCAAGAAAATCGGAAGATAATATCCCCAGACTTTCTAAACAGTTTTTAGCACTGATAGTATAGATAGAAATACGCATACTTTTATGAGAACCGTCTGGATTCCTTAATCTAGCCTCATTAACTGAAGTTGAACATTCTTGCGCAAGATCTTACTATGTAGTTAAGGAATTTAATATACTAATTTACAAGAGTCATTAGTTACATTAGTAATATTTATTAAAACTCCACTCCTACAAATTTATATTCTCAATCTCGCCCATAAATGTACCAACGAATCGACAATGCAGCGTTTTAATATTAAAAGCTATCGATATATCTTCTATACCTACTTTCTACCTTTCGAATACTTTACATAAAGTATTGAACAGTATTACAGGATGCCAGAGAAACTTCTTTGAAATTTTAAATTTCAAATTCCCAACAAACCCATTTATAGTGACTGCTACAAATTTTTTCGTTAGATAAAGCCGATATCAGTTACCCTTCTCATCGAACAGAGGCCTTCCGAAATAGTTAGATCAAGACATAGTGATAGCCATACAGGCAGCCACGTTCATTCAATGAAATTGTGTAGGGTAGAACGCATAATAAGGAAAATACAGATCGGTTATTGTAAATCTGCGGTGTCTAAGATAGATTCTTTCTTTTCTTACTAAATTTGTACGCACCATTCGTTTCAAATATAAAAATTCCGCTAACTTTCGTTTTTCTTTTTATTACAAATATTTCAAACTTATATCTAAAACAACTTTCAGTTTAGGAATTCTCTTTTATGTTCCAAAGAGATTGATAAATTTTTAAAATTTCCCTTTCTTTTCTTCTATTGCACTTACTATATATTTCTATGAAAATAAAGATCACCTGATGATGTGAGTAACAGTCAGGTCCCCCGTTGACAAAACGAAAGCGAAAGGGACTGTGCACAGGGCAGGTGGCATGAAAGGGGCTATCAACCTGTCGAAGTGATGGTCCCCCTATTGGAGTTACAGGATCGGAAGACCTTCCAGGACGGTCGCACCAATACACTGGCCCTCCCACCGCCCCATGGTGCGAGTGCGGCTGGGGGGCCCATCCGCCGGCCCCGTAAGGATCCAGGACGCACGCACCCTAAATTCTCCCAGGAGTCACACAACTTTAATAATACATACGCGACAAACCAACGTCGACATCATAATACCCACAATGATACTACAAACTGGTACTTAGTACTTATTTCAACCACCGTGCTAGCCGTGTTGGAGCACACTGAAACTGCGACGCGCGTACGAGGGATGCTGGGATGCTGAAATCGCGCAGCCCCAGAAACGGCGCGCGTCCGTTGCTTGGAGACGAACTCTACGCATGAAGTTCCCACGCAGATTTTTCCTCAGAAATGTGTAAAGTAAATATAGACATAGGCAATACGAAGATGTCACAGTTGTACTTCCAATAAGACAATCTTCGCAGCTAATCAATCTGTCATAAATAAAATTCTTCTGTTGATGACTAAGAAATACGGCCACAACTAATTACTTTGTTTGTTACAGACTAGGTGCGTCTCCGTACGTTCAAGAGGTAATATAAATCATATTAATTGGCCGTACAGCTGTAAAAGCCGCAGAGAGCAGAAGCTATCGATTGGCGCCGTGGGTATAACTAAAGAAGATTGGGGCCGCTCTTTCACATTGGCGTTTTACCAAGCGACCCTCAGTCCTACTGACCCACTACGTACGACAGGGTCGATGAGGGAGATCTAGATTACACCTATGTGGCTGTACAATTCTCTTTATGGTTATATTCCGAATGTATGACGCGGCGGAGGGTACATAACTATACAAGTTACACCAAACATTTTTTCTACAATATTAGAGAGCTTAAATGTTATCTTGAGGGGCTTTCGTTGGTTGCTTCTGACCTAATGGTCTTTCGGAACGTGTTGCGAAATGAGTTCAGATTTTCAGTATCGCCTTCTCGAAAGTTTCATTTTATATTACGTCCAAATAGTAAGTGATTTTTTTTTATTAATTTATTATTAATAAACTGTTCGAATCTAAATCGTGCAATGATTAATTAGTAGAAGAAAACGCAAACAAAAGTAATCATATTTCTTGCATTACAATCTATACAAATTAAATAACTAGAATAAGGCGCAATTTTGTAACCTACAAATCTTGCAAATACAATTATCAGTTACGTCTGTTCTTAGCTTTTACACCGCCGTACTTGAATATCAAATAAATGTATAATAATTGAAAACTTTAAGAAGTAATGAAAGTGAATTAGACAGTCTCGCAGGAAATCAGTTGGATCTATAAAATTCACGACGATTTTATAAAATGCTTTTGAGAGGATTTTAAGTAAAGGGTTAATTAAATTGCGTAAAGCGTAAACTTGGTAAGTAAATAAGGATAAGTTGGGAACATAGTACAAGCACTAATGGTCTTTGCTCATTTCTGGATACAGAGTAAATCCTTCAAATGCAACGTTACCCCTAGACTAGCTAATGTTCTTACAGATTAAATCATAAAACACTAATATAAGACCTATATTATTAATTAACAAAATTTGAGAATGAATGCCTGTTAAATGTGTGCTTTAGGATATTAAGTGGAGATACAAATAACGTAATTAATACTTAATATATGGTAATGCATATTACAATATTAAGGTGGTTATTATTTGCAGATGAATTTCACTAAGTATTAAATCTCTCATGTCAAGTGCAGAACTTACTATCTCAATTTGATATCGTTAGAAAATAATATGTATCTCAAGAGTCTTAAACGTAATTAATGCTTAATGAGCTAATAAGTTATTCTAGCTGTATTAAACACGTTCAAGTTCGTGCTTCAAGATTAGCTCATTTACGTATCAAACAACCTTGTTGTTAGGGTGCAATTGCAAATCCAGTTGCAGTGCGGGTTTTGATAGGTATGCTAAAGCATGACAATATTACTGTAATTTTCATTGTTCTGCATATCTAGTTTCAAAAGACTGAGCATTAGAAATAGAAGAATTAAACACAATAAGAAGCTCTAATATTAAATTCCGTCTCTGGTTTGTCTAGTTTACACAGTTTTTCTTATAGTGAAGTGTAGGAGCTTCCATCAAAACAAACATTTTTTTAAAGATAAAAATATCTTTCAATAAACCGTACTCGCTCTAGCAATTTCCGTCTACAGCATCAATCTTCCTCATCACGGAATTTTCTGGATTTAGAAATGAAGTAATTTCTCTTTTCGGTTTCGCATTACGTTTAGGTGTATAGGTAGGTTTACTTTTGTTAGTTTGTAATGAAAGTTAAGAATAATCTGCTTATTCCTTGCGTGTCCTTCATTATTCTTTTTAAAGAAAAACTAATACACCCGAGTAACATAATTAGATAGGCTTCAGCCTATAGAAACTTGTTTCGTTAGAATTCATTAAAGTGATGCTTCCCACAGCACTCGATTATAAGAACTGTGAGACACCAACATTTTTATTTTCTAGATCGCAGTTTGGGCGTTTCAAAATGTACTCAACAAAAAGCAGCGTAGTACAGGAAATGACAATTGCAGCCATTCTATCTTCTGCTGTTTATAATCAAGCTGAAAATGTTGTGCTATTTCTCATCGTTAATCTTATCAGGCTAGAGAGCCATCTACGCTAAAATATTTGGGCTGATTTTTGTCTAGATTTCTTGGCATTATTATTTATTTGCTGACAATTTTGTTTTAAGTATTGATATAAGTATCATATCTACATTATTTATTACTATGAGTATTGAGATTAATTTTATTTTCGGTTTTTAATAGTTGGCAATTTCATTACAATATATTTCTGAATATGAGAAGCAGCTGAGCTGAAGTCCACTTTTGAAAACTTTAGAGGATGACGAAAAAACTGCAAAAGGTACCATTTCATATTACACTGTAACTACAAATTTTATCCAATCAACTTAAAATTTTGTTTACACGTCTTTCAGGTATTTCTCGCAGGTTTCTCGCAATAAAATTTGTTCAGAGTTTCTTAATATCAAAGAAAAAAAAACAACTGCAAACACATGCAAAACAACAGCCTTGATGCTTCTAACTTTTATTGCTTAATACACAAACACACATTTGAAATTTAATAAGAAGTAAGTAGTATTCGCAAAAATGTGTAAAATATTTTGGCTTATTTAATATAAAATACGTTTCATACAAATTTAAACAAATTAGCCTTATAAAATTATTATTATTTAAAAGTATATTATAAGATATCCTTAGGAGTTTCGTCCTCAAGCTCGTCAGACGCTGAATACTTTAGAGATTTGTAGTAGGGGTGGAAAGATTTGTCAACCCATTTTAGGAGCTCCAGGGTGGTGGCTTTAAAGGGTATGGTGTATTTCGAGTAGCTGGAAAGTTTCTCAGAAAAAGGTAAAGATAACCTTACTTACTTACCTTACTTAAACGTAGTTCTGTAGTATAAAATACTTTGATCAGTTCTCCTTACTTGGGTCCAAACTACACGAGACAGATAAAATTGTTCTGCATTTGTATTTTTTTTTTCTGGAGACTACCTTTGAACAAGCTGCTAACGTCTTTAAAATCTTCATTGTTCATTGAGGAAACAATGAATAGATTTTTATTACCGCAGGCGCTTATAAATTATGTCCAATCTCAAAGAACGGCAATTTCTAGAGTCTTGAGGCTTTTTCTTATTCTTTCAATTACTCAGTAGGTACTTATGATTTATTATTTTTAAGGTGGGAATTTTATTCAGCAACTACATGTACGCAACAATTATAATCCTGTTTTGGCCACTGCAGTTGTCCGACTATATCGTAAGTTCTTCAACTTTTTCGTCCAAATTTTCCAAATCCCATTTTATGGTGCACGAGGATATCTCGTTTCCACTTCTCAAACCTTGCGTTTTCATCCCAAATCATGCAATAAGAATGCTCGATACTGTCACAATGAATTGTTAAATTTCAAGTCCAAAGTTCTTGTAAATAAAACGAAAGTGAGTTATTTAAACAAGGTGTAGGTAAACATTTTTGTAAATCTACCATGTCCACCATTTTTTGAGATTGCTCTCCTTTGCTTCTTCCTTATCTCGGTTTTTTAGTTTGTATGTCAGATCTGCTCTTGGTGATGTTTTCTCTGTTGCTCTTTAATATTTTCTTTCTCAGCTTCCGACATACTTTCCCTTAAAATTTTAATAAAATTATCAGAATCATCGCAAGTGCCGGTGGACAGTTGATAAAAACTGAGATTGAATTCTTCATTAAAGAAAATTACTTTCTTATTCTTTTTTCCCCTTGGTTAGGTTTTGCTTGTAAGGACTCATAATTTCTTTATTGCTAGATGCTGTATTTGTGGTCGGCGGTACTTTATTGTTAACAAATGAATAAATGTCATTTTAAAAAAGCACAATTGGCATAGAAAGTTTTTCTGGACAAATCCTGCCTGAAAATATTTTGAAATATATTGAAGGGTTTGAACACATAGCCTACGAAATCTTTACAGGCAGTAAGGCTGAAGTCCCGTTTACATTCTTACGCTGCTAATAAAATAGAAATATTTATTAAGAAGCATATAGGCGTAAGTGGGACTTCAGTTGCAACATTTCCAGTTTTATGTAGGATTAATAAGTGGTTTTGGCTTTGTTTTTCTTTTTTCTTTCTACAAATTACAAATTCAAGTTATTTCTTAATCAAAATCGATTCTACGTAAAATCTCAAAACGATTGATAAATTCAAAACTGCGTCTGCCTGATACTTTGGCGGTGTTGAATTTAAGAGTTGAGTCGCTTGATCCAATTATCGATAAGTTAAAAGAATACAAATTGTTTGCCGGTTTCGATTTGAACGTAGCACTGTATCTTATGCCATTATTCTTAAAATTCAACTGTACATACAGTTTCAGAGTTTGATTCTGATTAGACTATTGTCAGCGGGTTTACAATGACCCCGTTCTCCTGAAGCACCACTTACCGAATGCCGGTTTGGGTGCGCGGCTAGTACGTTTGGAGTTCTCGAAGTCTCCACTATCACCGTCTTCGAACTACCGTTCAGGCGCCTATAACTGCAGCTTCTCATGCGTACAGTGCCGCGGTGACAACCACAACACCTCCAACTACTGCTGCAACCACCATCTGTCCAACGGAAACCGTGATAATGGGAGCAACCATGTGTAACTAAACTGCCTCGTCATGACCACACTTTAAGGTCAAGCAGACTAAAGAGGAATAGGGCTCATAGAGCGGCTTCAACGACTCAACGGTGAGGAACAGTTTGAGGTATCATATAATATTTTTATATTTGTATAGCTGTACTCAATGTTAAATAGGTCAAATTAACATTTCAGTGGTAACATAAAGTCTTATCAGATTTTTGTTATATTTAAATTTGTCAACACACCTACATAGTTGCAAAATTAATCAAAATAAAACGGAAATATCCCTGAAATCTAACCTGACTTTCAAATTCAGAAAATTAATAATTCTAGCTTCTGTGTTTATTGCAATGGAATGGCTTTTTCAATTGTTCATTCAATTTTTGTGTTTTACCGCCTGTAATCACAATCAGAGCCGTCTTTTGGAGCAGGCAGGCGGGGACCGCGCCTGCTAGGGCCTCACGGCAAGGCTTTCTTCATACGTTAAGAATTTTACTTTGAAATCCCTATCTGAAACTCGCTGGGAATGTCACGTATCTTCCGTAAAAGCAGTGATATATTTCAACTGAAATCTATCCACAACACACTAGAAAAGGTCATAGAAATAACAAAAAAATCCAGCTATCAAGAGCGAAGAACTTTTACTTGCTGAAAATGAATTCAGTTTTGAATTTATTTTGTCGACTGTAATTTGGTATAACTTATTATCTGCAGCTGATAAAGTTAGCAAAAGCATGCAGAAAGAAGACGCCAACATCGCTACAATAATGCAGCTATTGAAGTGGCTCAAAGAATATCTACAGTCATACACAGAAAATGAGTTTTCAAAAGCAAAAGAAGGTGCAAAACAAATTTGTGCTGAGAATGAAATTCCAATTGAATTTAAACATAAACGGAGGCGAAAATACCGAAAACTTCTTTATGAAGAAGTTGAAGCGACCCTGAAGAAAAATACTACAAAGAGTTTTTCTTATGCATTTTAGATCAGGCACTCGTATCAATAGAAAAAAGATTCGTCCAAATTAATAAACACAACTCTTACTTTGGATTTTTACTAAACATGCACAACATTAACGAGATGGATGAAAACACGTTGGTCAAACACTGCATGGATTTAGACCTTTTGCTAACAGATGGAGAAATAAGAGATCTCGATGGACAAGAACTTTACCAAGAAATAAAGATGTTTTGTCATTGGTGAACTTGTCCTATGGGACACCTCTGGACTATCTACAACTTTTACATGAAACGAACAATACTTTTCCCAACTTGTACATAGCTTTACGTATAATGCTGACAACGCCTGTATCTATTGCTTCAGCAGAACGAAGTTAATCGAAACTAAAGCTAATAAAAGATTATCCGAGGACTGCGATGGGGCAGGAGAGACTTTCCAATTTGGCGCTTTTGAGTATAGAAAATGAGTTATGCAAGTCGATCAACTTTTCAAAAACAATTAAAATTTTTCAAAGCTAAAGCAAGAAAAGTTAATTTTTAAAATTATTATTATCTTGTTCCTTAATTACCCAACTACTAAAATATGTAAGTATGTTAGTAACATTAAAAAATTATTAATCAACAGAAGTTTTTTTTTATGGTTTTTAATAGAATTTACTCTACTTATAGGAAATACGTAAGATGTTATTTTTGTAGAAAATACAGGGGCCCGCTGTAGCTTTACCCCAGGCCTCGCGCGAGCTAAGGACGGCTCTGATGTCAATATCCATTGTACATATACTGGAGTGACATTTTAAAACGAGCAGATTGAAAACCATTTTACTACCTAACTTATACTGAAAAGAACATTTCAAGCGTTCAACTGGAAATTTCTCAACTTTCAATTAAACGAATCGCTTCATTCATGCATGTCAACCGGATCTTTTAATTTTGGGAATATCGGGGTCTGCTATTTCAACTGTCGCTGAAAGTTCTAATGTAGCAACTTTTATGCTATTCATATGTGCTTAGGTTGAAAAATTTTTATATTTATCTACATGCAAAAAACAGAAGCTGACATCAAGTTTTATATTTATATTTATGTAAAGATTTTGCAACAATGCTATTTATGAAGTTCATTATGGATAACTTATAACTGAGATAAAATTGTTCGAAACGTTCTCCTATCCAAGCGCCATTTTTTAATACCTCTTCTAAAATAGCTATGTATCTTCTATGAAAACGGGATATTGTAAATGTAGCAGTTAAAATACCAGTGTTGAAGTAAAGAACTAAATTTAAATTCCTAGTATTAATAGAAGAGTTGCAGTTAGCATTAGTATTCTCCAATTGCCCTCTAGAAGTTCTTAAGTTCTTCACTGGTTTTTATTCTTTGCTCTGTGAAAATAAATACTAACATACCACCTGTCTTGATAGGTCACATTCAAACCAACTGTATGTTGCCCTGCCTATACTATGATACAAAGATTTAAAAATGTGGTGGGTGTTCATTCTGTAATGCTATATGTGTAGGTTGTAAGTTTATCCTCTAGAAAGTGATTTAGATAATTATTGTCTAGGTTATTCTGAAAAAGAAATTTAAATCCCGTTGTCTATATTCAAGTGTACCTAATAAAAATGAGGAGCTTCAAAGTATCCTATTCATGAAGTGAAGTTTAAAAACAAGTAAGCGTATCAAGTCTGACAGAATTCTTGATGCTGACGCACTGCAGATGCATTCTCGGTGCAAGTTAAAACTAATAATTTGTTTTGGTTGGTTTGTTAATTTTAAACGGCCACGTTTGCATAAATTCTATCCTATAGAGGTATGTATCTTAAATAAACCCATTTGGTGCAAAATATGCTAGATAGATAATTCAGTTTCATGGTGACTTTCAACTTTTTTTATAATATCCTGTTTTATATCAACGATTTTTATAAGGTTATGTTTATATTTCGTTTTCAAATTCTTCAAACCTTTTACATCATTTCGAAAATTAGTTTATTTATTACATTTAACATCAAAAGCAGATAAAATAAAATAAACCGCAAGAATGAAAAAAGGCGGGCTGTTTTATTTGTTTATAATAAATTTTATTGAAAAAGTACACAAGAGGGAATATCTTAATGCAATTTAAATTTCATTGGGTAAATGGTTTCTTAAAAATGTTGTTTCAAAGTGACTTCTACTTCAAAGTTTCTAGAAAATTTAATTTTGTATGTTTCTCTTGGAAACCTCCATACACCTTTAAGTACAGTTTCAGTTTATTCTTCTTAAAATCGTTTAATTCTCGCCCACAGAGTAATAAAATGTAGGCTAAAATACACATATAAAAGTAATTTATTATAGGAATTAAATAGAAAGATCAATTGAAAAATTCCAAGTATCTTCAACATTTTCCTAATTAAAGAAACGCGTGGGTAGCCTGTGGAAAATTGGAGCTTTTGTAAGTACATTACCTGATCTAAGCAAACACGACAACTATTTAAATTACAAATTCCCTACTTACATTTATTTTTCCTTAATAAAAGTTACGTTTATAATGAGTTTTAAGCAACCGCCAATTTATAAAAATAAATGAGAATACTGAGCATATAGTTTAATAACGTGAAATTTTAAAAAAAATTCATTTGTATTCCAAGCGCATTTTTGATAAGGTAAAGTTTTTCGTTTATTTTGAGGCAATAAATGAAGCTTGTAGGTGTAAATAAGTTTATCTGAGAAGGACTGCCAAGGATATTCCCGTATTCGACAAGGAGTAACTCAACAATAAGTCAGCCGGCGCAGGGAACTTACGGCGAGAGATTCTAATAATCGAATCTGTCAGTAACATTCAACTTACAACCCAGTGAACAGATAGTAAAACCAAAACGGTTAGGAAATATCTGTTATTGATGTTCGACAGAGCAAAAGATAAAATATGTAATATTAAAAGCAAACTTTGGATACTGCAAATATTTAGTCGAAGCACTCTATTCGTCCACTTTACTACTTGTCGTTACAGGGCTTTCTACATTATTTTATTATTTTTTGTAATAAGCTTCATTTTTAAAAGTGAATGGCTCTATCTAGATATACGTATGTCATGAGCTTTAGAGTACCTAACACTAACAATAGAAGATTAACTGCAATGCTTATATTGATGTGCTTATATATTCGGATATAGCGCAAAGCTTTTTCTTTGATATACTCATTCTTTTATTTCCAGATATTATGTCCGAATCTACAGATGGATAAATTCATATTGATTAATTGTAATGCACTGCATCATTTATGTTTTATCTTACATTCTATATTTCTAACACTCCTTTTACTGTTGAAATTAGAAATAATTTAATCTATTGATTTTAAGATTTTTGAAGTACTAATAGTATTTTTCCAAGTTATAATGCGTCTGTGTTCTTGAGCATCTCCGTGTTCGATTTCTATTTGCGAAACTGTCCTACCTTTAATGCTATCGTTTACTTCTACTGCACTATCTTTACATATCGGGAAAGAACAAACAGGACTTTTTTTACTCAATAACATTATGAATTTATCTTTTGATACAATTTTCTATTCTCTTTGTAATTTAATTTAATCTTTATTCTAAAGCATTAATCTCTGCTCTGCAACTCTTTTTTGAAACAGATTTGAATTTTTCAATACTGGAACATGTTTCTACAGTTGTTCAAAGCTACTATTGTGATTAGTATTGAGAGACTCTAGTTTATTTCTGCAACTATACTTTTCTCTTATAAATGCTCTTTGAGTGTTTACTTCAGTCGTTATCTACTCTTACTGAACTGGAATTTCAATAATCAATGGCAAAACAACTAGAAACACTATTTTGTTCAACCATGCAGATGTCCGCTTGAACACGATTTCTAATAAGAGTTGGGACAGAAGAGGTTTCAACATATCATCTTTAGCCATGAAAATAAACAAAATTTCAATGCTTCTAATGGTAACAAATAGTGCAAAACGACCTTAGTAAAGAACTTTTTCAGAACTTCAACAGAAACAAAAATACTGACCTTATATCGTCTTGTGTGATGATGAAGTTAGGAATTACTAGAGTAGCTTCAAGTAGAAATATCACTTTTTGGGTTTTAGTAACCTAAGATGACTCAACTAATATTTTTCACTTCGGCTCACAAACTTTTCGATTTTCTTTTTGATTTACCTGAATTTCTTTCAAAAAGCCAAATTCGTTTTCGGTTAGCAATCTAGAGCTTCTAAGAAATGGCAAATTATGAAAGTCTCAGACCTTGAGCTACAATACGAACCACTCCTAGGTCAAGTTTAAAAATTATTTTAGATCTTGATTTCATTTGTGGTAGATTTACTTCAACTGAGAAATTTAAAAATCTAAAATAGAAATTTTCTGAAGTTTTGGGCAATTTTTAAAGTTGGTTTTTGTTAGCATTTTCCTTAGACAAATACTTATAGTCGAAAAGCCCAAAATGTTTTAGGAATTTCGAGTAACCGCCCTCTTTAGCCTGCTGAAACGGAGAGAAAAACAAGAGACGATCGCAAGTGATATGATTTGGAAGCATCTCTTCCACAACATCAATCGAGCCAAGTTTTTGCTGATAAATCTGTCCATTCTGACACGGGAGCCAAGTCTGCTTACCTTTTCCCTGTAACGGTGAATTTTGTACTAGCAGCGTTTGCTCTGCGTTTTTGGTCATTTTCTTCCAATATACACTTATGTAAATATTCTTGGCAATGGCAATCAAAATGTTTCTCCACATAGTCCTCTATATCGTTCCAATCATCAATATTGGGATAATTCCAAAAATCTAGTAGTTCTGTTATTACACGTCCTACAGCAGTAAATAGTTTTATCTACGACTCTTCAATAATATAGTCGTTATACGCGTAATCATAGGGATATAATCATACTCATAAAATACTAGTGTTTTATGGCAATGTTTTGTTGGTTGCCTATTTATAGATATAAACAAAAATAGAAAAAAAACACTAAATTACGCACCATAACTTACAAGTTTCGATTTTGAAAACAAAGAAATGTGGCAATAATAAACAACTGCAAAGTCAGCTTAGTTACTGATGCACAAAAATGCTTCGGATCCTGTAATGTTGGTTGCCTATTTATGACGGGTAAATGCTTACTTCCGTCAAGAATTTGGACATCGTCTTCAGAGGATCCTTGTATCCCAGGTCTAAAACTCTCTTTGTGAAGACTGTTTACTGTCATTGACTTCTACATATTCAAGGATTTGGACATCGCCTCCCTCAAGGAAGTCCACCGCCAGATCTTCCTCAGAAGTGATAGAATCATAGATAAAACGTAGTATTCGACTTGCACACAATGGGCATTATTCATAATGGCCTACATTATGTGCTCGTTGAATAATATACTATTAATTCCAATACTGGAGAAATTTTAGAAGGCCATGGTTTATGTCGTAAGGTGTAATGAGCATTTATTCGATTTATTACGGTCATTTGATTTTCAAAAACTGCCTCCATTTCCTCTTCAAGCTGCTCTGATAATAATTTGGATGGTTATTATTTTGTTTTGTTTTAACATAACATGTGATCATTAAAATTTATGTTCCCAGGAGGCTATGAAAGAAAAATTATCTATCAAATTGACAATTTGCAGTAGAAACAAGGCAAAATCATTAGTTTATGTGTTATGTGTTGGCATGCGTTGTGTTTAAGCTTGTAACGGTCACTTTTTTGTTCTTTCCCGTTACATGGGAATTGGTTTTTTGCGCTTTCGGGGGTACCCGTAGTTTCTAAATTTTGCAAAAGAAAAGCCCTTGATCATACAACATTGTAATTAGGAATCTTGGGTTACGAATTTTATTAGTTTGGATTCATATTTCTCTTGTCTTCAGTTTGAAACATTTTCTGCATTTCGCAACTTTTAGGGTAGGTGAAACGCTGGGTACAATTATTTCAAATATTGAATTTTAATTCTTCGCAGTGGAAATTTAAATGTTTTATTATAGCTTTCCCGTTAGGGGTGTTATATTCTAGAATTTCTGTATTAGAAGGGTTGTGAATAGATGTTCTTCCGGATTTGAATGCTGATTTTTTTATCCGCTTGAGGGTTATATCACGCTTATCTGCGGGTTTCTTGTTCATTGAATTTCTCATTACTTCTTCTAATCAGATTTCTTAAATTGAAGTCCTAGATAGGATTTATCATTGTTTAAATAATTTAACTTTCTTCCTGCGTTGATCGGAGAACCCATAAACCGGTTGACTTGACTTTTGGGGAACGGGGGGATCGACTTGCGGCAGACGAGAAGTGACCAGCGCTCGTGTTACGCGCTAAAGTCTTGTTCTTTCGAATTAATTTCGAGCTAGTGAGAAAAAACCCTAAACTTGGGGTAAGTTTTCTATTTTTGTTGCATTCCTGTTTCCTTCAATGCTGATCGATGTTCTTGGTCTACAGTTTTTTTTTATTCCAGGATACCATCCTGAAGGTTATAAATCTTCTTCATCATTTATGGAGGCTTAACTTGGTTAAACTAGGCTTTCCGATTCAGCAATTCCTCCGGATTTGAGATGTACGCTTCTGTCTGGATCCTTGAAATGAATTAGTGCTCTATCCCACCTTCAAATTTTGTAACTTCGCAATAAATATTCCGTGTTTAACAATTAATTATTTAAAATGGAAGTAAAGATTTTCCATCTTAAAGTTTATCTGGAAATTTTATAAATTTTGTAATTAAAAAAAAAGACTTAAGAAGACAATCTGAGGCAGATATAACTCTGGCTTATCCCTCGTAATAATTGTAACTACAGGTCTTTAAATTTTTTATGTTAAACTAAATTTTGTGAGTAAATTCTGTGTTTGAGTATACATTTAGAGAAATTTATTTTTTTGATTAAATTTTTTTTATATACTCAATTTCAGATCTAAATTGAATTAGTATTTTTGTGTGGCAAATTTTTGCTTTTCTTAGGGTTTCACCTTCATAATGATTCCGGCCGAAGGCAACATGTAGATGTTTTGGTAAGAAGTATAAATTTTTCTCAATTTGTGTATCCGAAATAGGTTGAGTGTTTTTTTTTTGTTTAACTTGTTACAAGGGTTGTAGTAGCTCTATTAATTCTTCTTTGAATCTAAAGAATTCGTGCTCCAAATTTACTTAATTTACAGAAGTCATTAAATATTTTTTTCTGCTTCATTTATGCTTTGTCGGATAAAAATTATAATTTGTCTTTCAATTTAAATTTTTCATATTTCAAAAATCCTTTTTAATTTCTGAAGAATTTTTAATCGTTTACCTTGTTTTGTACGTAGAGTCGATAAGCAATTGGAGTGGACAAGCTTGATAAAAATATTTGCTATAAAAATTGACTTCACTTTGAATTATTGTAACTGTATTTTTAAACTCTTATAAAAATTAAATTTTTCACTAATTTACTTTTGTTTTCAAGGGGTTTTGTTTGGGGTTGTAGTAGAAAAAAATTAAAGACAAAGAAAACTGTATTTTGTTAATAATCGTTTCCTTTATATTTTCCTCTAAGTATAATTTTGTGTATTTAATAAAATTTTTCTAATCATGTAAATTTATTAAATTGATTATGAAATAATTTAGATGTAAAATTTTTTGTCAACGTTAAAGTTTTTTTATAAAGATTTTTAGAGAAAAGGTGCCCAATTTTTGTGTTTTCTTATAAGTATAAATATTCGAGTTAAATATATTTGTACGCTTAAATTTTTGTTGTATTTTTATTGTGTTATAATCCTCACAAATCCACGCTCAAGGCCAACCCTGAATTCAGGCGGCCTAGAACATAAGGGTCCTAGTTTTTTTAATTTAAATTGTAACGCAAGGCCACGTTACAAGCTACATCAGACCAAAACATTTCACAGCCTTCTGAGAACTTAGATTTTAATGATCGCATGTTATAGTTTTAGTCTAAGTCTTGAATGTCAGATTAAACAAATTGTTGCACAAATTTCAAGGATTTGACTTTCCGAAATTATGTTACTATCTTTAGAAATTCTTAATGAATTATTTCAGTTACTACCGATATTTCTCTACCGTTCATTACGCTCCAATTCGCTTTTTGAATTTGTGATTATTTCCTTTAATAAATTATTTTTTATGAAAAAAGCTGCTAGATAATTTGCTATTTGCTTTCTTGCATTAGTAATGCCAATGGAACACTCCTTAACACTTTTCTATTTTCAAGTACAAACAGTATGCAAATAAACTGACTCCGGAAACATGAATGGTTAATTGCGTGTCCATCTACTATTTCAATTTTTAATTAAAAATTCTCATTTCCTCCAATACACAATAACATCGAAGCGTAATACAAAAATTAAAAGATTTATTTTACAATACAAGAAATGGCTTCATGAAAATCTACAATATTCAACCTAGAGAATTCCAATTTAAGATATTCTTACTAAATACTAGCAAACAATACTCTAACCTAGATTTTATAGCGACGCATTAATAATACAGGTATTAACAAAGTGTATTCCTTGTGTGTGTTAAATGCAGCAAAAATAGCGTAAATCCCTACGAATGTAGCGAAATTCTACTCGAAGCCTGAGATTACAAATGCTTCGGATATTTCGTCCTAAGCGTGTGTATTTGACTGCAATACTTATTTATACACATTGTGATGAGCTTCTGAAAGCAAACACAAAAAAAGGAAAAACGTTTTTCTAGCTTTAAAAGGAGCATCGATTTCGTACAAAATTTATCCTTTACAAAGCAGGAAACTAAATCGTCAGAGCTCCATAATTGTACGTTGAATAATGATGCCAATCTTCATTATTATTCATGGACAATACTTGTTATGTACTAGATTTGTAACGAGTCTAGAATACAAAGTTCCTGTTTTATTATGGATTGTTTGCTCTTGTAGTAGCCGAACGAGTAAGGAGCATAAATTAGAAGTAGGTAGTAGTATTCTAGACATGGTGTTTAAAATTCGGGAGAAATACTGAAAGTTAGACTTTAATCAATTTGGTTAGACTGTAGGAAACAATTTGCTATAAACTTGTAACGGTTGAGATATCGCTTCTTTTTTTATTTCTAATGTTCTGTTAAAACAATAAATTACTGACATCAAAGAATGGTTATGAATGCGGGATCTACCAGAAAATTTCTTTGCGGATAGAAACCACACCAATGTATTCAATTTTCCTTTTCATTGAACATTTGTTGTAGTTTAAACGAACAAAAAAAGATGGATTTTCTGCTGTTCAGCATGTAAAATTGGACTCGAGAAAAATGGGGGTAGCATTTTCCAGTTACCTTACACACTAAAGAATTTCATTTCTAAATTATTCTTCGGTTTCTAATCCAGAAGAAATAAAGTATGAAGAATAAAAATTTTATATTTGTATAAAGTCTCAATATATTTATGATTCTAAATTGTGGCAGTTTTCACATTTCCAATTATAAAAAAGGAAGGAAGTTAAAGGTCCTGTCAGCAATCTGAAATCAAGTCATTATTAGTAGTAGAACATAACAAACGATTGTCCCAAAAATTGTGCGGTCAGGAAGGTAACGCGCAAGCAAAAATACGTGAGCTGAAAGGTTAAAAGAAACCTCAAAGCTGTTTTTCAACCGAGATATAAAGACAACACAAGCCAACACAAATTTTTCATGCATACGTACCACCAAATAAAATTCCTATTTACTAGTATTCATTATTAATTGTAAAACGTAATTAAAATAAGAGTTTAAGTATTTGATACTTCAAATAACTTTGTAGATGATTACATAAAGATTAAAGGTTCTAGATAAATCATAATTAAATCTTTTCAGTATCTGAATATGAAACACCCTCTAATAAATTAATTAGTGGTTGCATACAAGCAGTAGTGATTGTGTACCTGTACTAGATTCACAAACGTTCTCTTGTTAATTGTACTGGTATTGAATTAATTACAACCCGTATATCTGTGGTAATCTATTATCACCATAAGGTCATTTTATATCAAAACAGTACTCCAACCACAGGTGAATATCTTTAGTGATTCTAAATAATCAAAACCAGTTAATGAACTGAAGGATAATGTTAACAAGCACTAATTTAATTTAAAACAAGGAAAACAATCGAAAATTAGATAAAGCGAAAACACCAGAAAAAAGGAAAGGGAGAAATTCTAAATTAGTTAATGAAAATTAGGGTTAACAGTGACCTCTACGTGTTGGACAAAACTTGTAAATCTTATGATAGTAAAAGTGCAAGTATTATGATAAGGAAAACTAAAAATTGATAGAATGACAGTTTCTAAGAAAAAATAAAACGGTAAAGCAAGAAGATACTCGTTGAAATGATATGATATCTGGAAGAAGAGCTGTATAAAGGCAAAAATTCAAGGTAATATAGGAAATATAAAAATACATGCAAGTGTTAAATATACGCCAAAAAGTATAATAAATAAAACCAAAACAAGAAGAAAAGCAATACGAGTTCCGGCTAAACAATGAGTTAACCGTGACAAGAAAGACAGGCATTGACAAATCTTTTTTATTTCAATAGCCTTTCATAGTCTACTCCTGGACATAAACCACCCCACTACTTTCCATGATTCTCTATTTTGTGCCACCTGATGCCAACTGCTTTTGCGGTCCACCAATACTTCTTTTATGTAATCGCGGTCTCCAGTGTATTATACGTTTTGTCCATCTTGAGTCATTTTGACGGGCAACATGTCCAACCCAACTCCACTTCAATTAAGCTGTACGTGCTATGACATCATCGACTTTAGTTCTCTGTCTAATCTCTATGTTTGTAATGTAGTCTCTGAAATTTATTCCCAACATCAGTTGTTCAATGTCCCTTTGTGTTGTTCTAAGTTTATTGCCCAGTTTGATGGTAAACGTGGTTGTTTCCATTCCGTAAGTCATTACGGGGAGTATGCAAACGTTGAATACCTTCCTTTTAAGATTAATTAGGGTTTTCTTATCTTTTGGTATATTTGACAGTTTACCTGTAGCCGCCCATGTTTGTCAAATGCCTCTATTTGATTTTCCTGACCTTATTTAATAATGCGTCCCAAATAGACGTAATATTCAACTTTTTCTATGACTCGATCGTTTAAACGCATAAATGTATTATTATCAGCTGCTGTCATGATTTTCGTTTTACTTACATTCACGGTTAGCCCTATTTTTTTATTTTGATTTAGGTTCTTCCAACATTTCCTGCAATTTCCCGATACCCTGGCTAATAAGTACAATGTCATCTGCAAAACGGTTCAATTCTTATGCCTTTTTTGTCCTAGTTTAGTGTGCTAAAGAAATTTTCCAATGCAAGAGTGAATAATGAGATTTTATTGGTTTTTATATCTTCTGCTATATTTACTACTAATTTTGCGTTATTACATAATATATATTTTAGCAAATCTCTAACGGTTCACTGTATTTGTTGCATTTTTCTATAAACGAGCGGATAAGACTGGATATGTTTGATTATGCTAAAGCCTTTGCGGAATCGAGCTTGCTCAGGTGGTTGATAAGCATCTAATTTGTTTTTAAATCTATTTGTTATAACCCTTGTTAGCAGTTTGTAGGGGTACGTAAGTAGACTTATAGGTCAGTAGTTATCAATTTTTAGCTTATCATCGTTTTTCTGTACTAGGACCACTTAAGCGTTCTTCCATGTTTCTGGAATCTTACTTTGCGTCAGACATTTATTAAGAAGAATTCTCGTAAAGTCTGTTGTTGCAATTCCTACCAGCTTTATCATATGACTTGTAATACCGTTGTTTCTAGGTGCTTTCTTGTTCTTCATTTGAGACAATGCTAATTCTACTTCTTATATGGCGATATCGGGTAGTTAATTCTTCAGATCCAACATTCAGAATTGTTTTATTGACTGCATTTGATGGTTTTGGAATCGTTTCTTTATATAATGTACTGTAGAAGTTTTCAGTTATACTTATCAGATGATTCTCTTCTTCTCTGATGTCTGATTCGACATTTTTTTGTTAGATAGTTTTCATTTCAGTTCAGTTTAATATTTATGAACAGTTTCATTTATTATTTCCGCTGTGGGAAACCGTTGGTATCTGAATAACTTTCAACGTTTTGATTTAAAATTTATATCAGGTTTGTTCCAACAAACAATCCCTGACGGTTTGACGTACTTTTTTGACTTTTCCAATGCGCAGGTTCGTAGTCTGAAACTAACTGGAAATTGTTTTTGTTGGAACGGATATTAGTTGATGCTACTACCGTTAGATTTCTATATACATAAACTGCAAATTGCAGATAAACTAACCTTAAAAGAGTTAAGGTTTTTTTATTTGTAAATCAACTGCGCAGACGCCAAACTGGGATTTGTTAACAATCCTCAAACTGTTTTGACTGTCAGCAAATGGTTTGAAATTGTTTAATTGTTCCAACAAACTGCTAATTTCAGACTGCAATCGGAGTTGTTGGAACGGACAAACTTGATCTGCGCACACTCGTGACTGTCACGGATAGTTAGGGATTTGTGTAGGAACAAACCTATCTATTTTGGTTCTTATCAACCTATAATCACTACCGCTATTGACTCAAGACTGGCACATCTTTTACTATGTATTTTTGATTCGTTAGTGTGTAATCAATTGCATTCTTCATAATTAAATCTGCTCTTTTCTGTGTCCATCGTCTTTGTGCTGGTTTCTTGAAGAAAGTATTCATACAGTACAGTCTTCTACGATCTAAATAGTTTATCAATCTTTCTCCTCGTTCGTTGATCAAACCGAGACCAAAATCTCCAATGTAGTTGCTTTTGCTATTTGTTTCTACTCCTAACTTCGTGTTAAAGTCTTGAAAAGTAATTAATAGAAACCATAGATAAAAAGTAAACTAAAAGGTATAAAGCAGAGATTACTTAAACTGTTCTTGTAAATCTCTCAGAAGTCTCTTGCCTCCTCTTACTGTTCGCATAAGCTGTGATTCAAGTAATTCGTCTTTCACAATACTTGCCTATACATTTAGCAAAAGCTTATGCTGACTTCCAGTCTACTTAACATGCAGATTTTTCTCTACTTTAGTGATGTCAAACCATGTATCCATCTTCTTTCAGATATCTAGAAACTTCCCGTGGCATCCATTCGCAAAATAACGTCCTTCTTGAAGAATCCTCAGGTATAAGTTTCTGTACTTTCTGTATGTGTAAAGGACATAGCAGGTATTCTTTAGCAAGCTTCCAAAAAAGATCTTTTAAAATTTCTTGTCGCAATGTTAGACTGTGTGTACTAAAGCTCGGATTTAATTCAATCTCATTCAAAATATCTCCTAGAAATTTAGTACAAAAACATTGCTGTCTGGCTATATAAATTCTTTTTATTTCAATGTTCGTGAAAGATTCTCATGTAGAAGCTTGTGTACTTTCTGGATACAAGGAGAAAGCAGTGACTTGTTTTAACAACTTTTCAAATTAATCCTCGGATGAGCTTCAATCTAATTCAAGATTTCTTCTACTCAAGGATTACAAAAATCTCAACTCTTCTTATTTCAAACAATCTGTTATCCCTCAGTCTATGAAGTAGTGTAGTACACTTCTGTTTAGAAAATGTTTTATGCCGAGTCTTCCTGTTTGTCTTACATTACATCATCCCCACTCAGCATAAATAGGGTGCACCATGTCAGCCCTACATTTGGGAACAACTTTTTGAATTTCATACAAATTAAACTAATCTATTTGCTTAGTAAATATGCCATCAGGTCAAGATTCAATTGTGTTGATCACCACCGTAACTGGATTAGCTTATAAAAATTACTAAATGATATGCAATTATTGAAATTAAGAACTATTCAAACTAAAGAATCTAAATATGTACAACTTCTTAAGTTGGGATTAAGTTCTTCGACTTGCTTGCGACACTACTGTGGTTACTACAGAGATTTTGCATATTCAATTTATCTTTTGTATGTAGATTTTGCATTATTTTAAGTTTTTTATAACAAAATATCAAATACCACACATGCCTGTTGTTTAACTTCTAGTACTTAATACTGAGACAAAAGGCAATTCAAATTCTTAGAGAGTGCGTGGTGCTTTACTCATCAGAATAATATCTCAGAATAGTTTCTATACGGAAAGAATTTTTCTGTAAGATTTACCATAAAATTCACAGTAATAATAAGAAAATGATGTGACATACATTTAAGCAAATTTACCAAACGCTTAGATAGATTTTAAAGATCTAGTTTTAAATCATATACAAGGTGATCATTTTAAAACTTCTCACCTTAAATAACCCTTTAATTAGTACAATCAACAAAAACCGCTAAAACGCGTCGCTTTTGTTTTGGAAGGGGGCACTTAATAACCTACTCTAGTCAGTTGGAAAACTTTCACCCCCCCCCCCCAGCCACCCCACCCCGACATTTTAAATGGCACTACCCCATGTGTGATACATCATTTTAAAGGATGTAAGATTTTCAATCTTTTACATCAAAGAAAATCAAAATCGGCCCAGCCGTTTCTGAACTACAGATGAAAATGTATTTAATTTAATCAGTACATTTCTGTCTCTAGTTCACGAACGGCTGGACCGATTTTAATTTTCTTTGATGTAAAAGATTAAGAATTTCATACCCTTTAAAATAATATATCACACATGGGGTAGTGCCATTTAAAATAAAATAAAAGCGACGCGTTTCAGCGATTTTTGATAATTTTACTAATTAAAGAGTTATTTAAGGTGGAAAGTTTTAAAATAATCACCCTGTATAGAAACTGAATAGTAACTTTTATTGGACAGCCTGTAATTAATTGAAGTTCTAATTATTTTCCACAAATCTTTATTTTACCAAGCCTACACATTATTTAAGTATGTTTTACCGTGTAGAATTTGAAGCATTCTTAATCTTATGGTACAAGCTATAAAATCTGTGAACCGCGTCATATGTATAATTTTTTGTTTGTAGTAAATGATACGTGACTTTCTAATATAAAGTACAATTATATCAATTTTTGCTACGTATGTTACGTTAAGTTTAATCCAAAAATTCTCTCCATGGATTTAAATACGTGCTCAAGTCTCAAGTTTTTGAGATACAGAATGTTAAAGTTTCAAGTAAAACTTTTAGTTTTTTAAATATCTTGGAAACAATATGCATGTGTTGCAGTAATGTACTTTTACAAATTAAAAAATAATAACTGACTCTAAAATCCACCAAAACTTTAAAAATCGGATTTCCCATTTAAAATAAAATAATTAAAGCTTATATAACCTTGCCCTAAAAGATTATAAAACCAACTGTACAATACGACCTAGATGTAACTGTTAATGATTCCGCTTAAAATTCAATTCTGTTAAGCCTTCAAATCAAAACATCTGAACCAAGTAATTGCGTAAGCTCTATACTTAGCAAAAGCAATTAAAGCTTCTTCGCTCCTATATTTTAAATTACAAACAACATCCGAATATTTCAAATGGTTCGATTTCAATGAATTTCTGAGAATTAATGTTCTGAGTGGTTTATTCCGATAAATGTTGCAGTATCTATACAATTTCGGTTATCAATCATAGTGTAAGTAATCCTATTACGTTAATTCCTGGCCCGCAACGATCATCAGTTTCATATATTAATGATACATACTTTTCAGCGCATGGATATCGATCTTTTGCAGTTGCCATGTATTATTTGTAACAAGCAATCGTTACGGATGAGGAAGATATAAATAAAAAATATAAAGATAAATAAAATGTTCACTACACCATTTTTTCGTTAATAAAAACGATAAAAAATATCATTTAGGCAATAAAAAATCCCAAATCCTTTATCATAAAAAAAGGATACCACAACCATATTCCACGGTATCAATGGCACGATATAATCTTTTATGTTTAATGTAGGCTATTTTGCGCAATTTACCTAAAACTT
The DNA here is from genome assembly GCA_011009095.1 of Ignelater luminosus. Lineage (NCBI taxonomy): Eukaryota > Metazoa > Arthropoda > Insecta > Coleoptera > Elateridae > Ignelater > Ignelater luminosus. The sequence goes on from VTPC01002340.1 coordinate 66,414, forward strand.
TCAACTAACTGATAATCTCAGATTTAATGTACTTCGACTTAGTCTCAATTTAACCATTAAAATGGCTTTATTTCCCCGATAAGCTCAATAAGCTATAATTCTGACAGCAACTTAATCCTTCTAATAGCTTTCTCGGCATAAATAACTGCATTTTAAATAATTCTACCAACCGGTTTATTTAAAAATCTAACGACTATGTTTTGGTATGAAAACTCCATATTTTTACAAATGTCCGTTAATAAAATACGATGATAAAATTCTTTCATATTTTACACAGGAAGCTGTAATAATGGTCAAACAGCCATCATAATCCCCGCTTTTGCCACTTTACGACACAGCAGATAAGCGCCAGTAATTAATGCCTAGCAAATTTGGAATTATACATATATTAGGTAAGTAGTTGGTCTAAAGCAAACGGTTTTAGTGCAAATTAAAATTAATGACTTGAAGCCATAAAACTCGACCAAACGTTTTAATAATTACGAAATACATTTCTAAAATAAACAAAAAGATAAGCATGAAATATAATGTAGGTGTACGATTCATGGTTGCAATAAAGCTTAACAATTTCTGGAATGCAGAACATCAAAGTAAAATCCTGTCTAGAGGAATATAAATGATGATAAGTATATCATTTTCATGGATGGTATATTCTGTACATTATAATTAAACCTGAAAACTGTAAATTTCTAAACGCCATAAAATTATCCTATGTAACTGACTGAAACTTGATAAAGGGAAGGTATTATTTGTTTATTACAATGTTGTAATATTTGAAAAAGGGTAGTGCACATATTTGATCGATCGATTACCAATGAGCAGCATTTTTTGTTTTTTTTTATTTATTGAAATATTTTGGGTATTTTCGCATAATGAGTTTGGAATTTAATTTAGCATACATACATAAATACAATACAATTATGTAGGTATGACGGAATTCGACACCTACTCAATCGCTTTTTTACCTTAAATTTTATTTATGGGTTCAATCAACACATAACAACGTTGTTTTGATGTACGACTTTTACAGTAAACAATAGTCGTTTAAATGTTTTACTGGTTGTTATGTGGGTATTCAAAGTTAGAAAAGCAGCTTTTTCACACTAACTTCATTACTTTTCAAACTGAACTAAAGCAAATAATGCGGTTTTCTAATAACGTAAAACATCGACTAAAACATTTAAACTAATAAGTAACTGGTCAATTTAGTAGGTAGCAAGAAGTGTGTATATTATTATCTATGTACAGCGATTCAAAAAAGTGTTCGTACTTCGAAAATATTTCTAAAGAAACGCTGCTGGTGGGAAATATTCGTGTCCTACTTCTATCGATATGCCCACTACTATAGTTTAAAACAAATTCTCAATAATTTGCATTTTGAAAAAAATGAAAAATGCCAACAATTATTACTTAATGCACATTGCTGCAAAAATCGTAGGAATATTACTTTGATTACATAAAATATTTTGATTTAATACTTAACGTAAGATCGTCTGGTAATTCACACTTTTGATTTTATAAGATAAGAATATTTATTAAGACGTCTTTGTTATGTACACATTTTATAATTTCCTCCCTGAAAGTTTAAAAATAGGCAACACATCTTACAATCCCGAGATATCTTTACAAAATACAGGGTTTGTTTTTTCTGAAAAACCAAAGAAGGGTTATGTCTGCACAACTTAGGAATTTGATAATGAACAAGAAGATTTATTTAACAAAAAAGAACAGTAAACACTCCTCTGCTCACACAGTAAATAGAATTCGCCACTACATTATGCTTCTTTCAACGCGAGCAAGAGTATTTGGAGTGACAGAGCAGCATGATTCCACTGTTCTTGTCTTTTAAATTATTCAACACGGAACTTTACTAATTTCAAACGTTCTAATAATTTTTCTTTGACTAATGTATGAATTTTCTTCTACCACATGAATTGCTGCAGTCACGTTGTTTTCGTTTGTAACTGTACAACTTCTAATTTTAGTTGTCTTGAACTGTCCATATCGTTACATTTTTTTTATAATTTTGTAAATATCCTTATTGCAAACTTAACTTAAAATGTCAAAATTAATTTTTAAATTTACAGCAAACAAAGGCTGATGTTTTTAAAGAAAGGCCGGCTGTGAATTGCAAGACAACTTGTCTATTACCAAACATTCAGAGGGGAATCATAAAATGAACACCCTGTATAACATGCAGTATGTGCAAAACCTAGCAGTGCACGTGCCAATAAATCAGGCAAAATACTACTGATGGCTTATAGAAAATTCAGGACAAACAACCGCTTTATCGATTCACTGTATATTTCCAACGACTAAACTGATAGTAGCGCATAAAAGATAAAAATGAAGTAGACGCAGAAAGCTATTGACATTCGCATCATTAGATTCTAATTAAATATGGATCTCAAATACAGGATGTTTCACTTACAAAACAGATTTTACGTAGCAATATCTAATACCTATCTACGAGGATTGTTGAATAGAAACACGTTTAGAAGCTGTAAGACATTTTTTATTCAACAAATTCAAAAGAAGTCTCCATTAACAGTAAGGCATGGGTCCCATAAATAACCAGCTGATAAAATATTTTCGGTTGTTTGTGAAACCATTCCCTAACAGCAATCTCTACCTCTGCGTCCAAATTGAACCGCTGCCCTTTTAGTAACCGTTTTAATGGGCCAAACACATGAAGATCAAGTGACAAGTCGGATGTTTTAAGACTTCCCATTTCATACGCCCGAGCAGATCTTGAACTGTATAAGCCACAAGGGGTCGAGCATTATTATGTAGAAGGATGACACCACTTGTGAGCTTTCCGATTGTGGACGCTTCCACTGCATACCCTGACGTTTAGATTCTGGTTCGTACTGATAACACCAAGACTCATCACTGCCAACAGTTCCCGTATAAATTTCCATTGGCTGACGACCCGCAGCTGCCAAAAACTGAATAACAGCACCCAGATTATTTTCAGACGGATTTTCGATCATGGATGTCCAAATGCAAATATTTTTGACAAACGCGTCATTAGTACTTAAACAAAAAAGTACTTTTCTTGAATTGTATTATTTTATATCAATACACTCCAATTTGAATAAATATTACCGGAAAATTATGAGAAAATATTAAGAAAGTATTTGCAGTTAATATAAGGAAAATATTCAACAATGTAAATTGGGTAATACTGTGTGCTGCTTGGCACCAAATGTAATTTAAATATTCCTTCCAAATATTATCTTAAATTATGAAATAATGTTCGTACAATGTTATTACCGAATATTAACAGAAGATTATGAGAATATATCAAGAACATATTTTA
>VTPC01002340.1:70135-82069 GCA_011009095.1 Ignelater luminosus
ATATCAGCATGTTAAAACGGTATAAAAAGAAAATTTGTGAAATTAATAAATGGGACTGTGAGACTGCAGTTTCCGTAAAAGAGTTAATGTGACAAAACAATTTCCGAATTAAGTCTGGATAATTGTTCAAATAGTTTCTTAGGTTTTTGTGTAACAAACTGTCTTTCCCCGATATGATATTGCGGTTAACCTTCTTTGCAAATTCCACCTCGGCTAAATTTTCGAAACAGCAAATGAATTTATGGATAGTATAGCAGGTACATCATTTATTTTCTAAATTGTTGTGACAAAAGAGAATCCGTAAAACATCATCGCTAATTATCCAAGTTAATAATAATTTAAAGTTCATTTAATATAAATCAGTTTTTAGTAAAGTAAAAATAAAAACGTCTTTTGCCCAACATTTTAATACTCCCGTAAACGTATGTGATATCTTACTAGCCTAAATAATTTACGCTCGGTATTTATATTTTATTTTCATGAATGTCTTGCACTACTGTCCATTCATATTTAAGAAGAAACAAGGTTTTACACCAGTAGAGATGCAAATTTATTTGCTAACTAAAATTAAATATCTGATAGCGTTTTGATAGCGTTTGGTGCAATAAACTTGTTAACTCTTATGTTATGATTTATTCTTGTCGATCTGGAGGTTAGTCCGTTTTGACGTTAGATATAATAAATTGAACGAAACTGTTAGAGAACAGGTTTATATGTAGCAAACTCGAGTATCATTTTATGCACTTATTTTTAAACAGATTTACAAAAACACCATCGTGACAATGTCTATTAGAATTTTAAAAACCAATAAGAGGATGGACACACCGTTGCAACAACAGTGAAGGAAGTAGTGAGAAACAGTCCAAAAGTTATAAAATCATCATGTCTAAAGATCTATTGCCAGCTGTAACTGCTATTAGTCCCTTTGTCCTCCATACTTCCAAAACTAGTGCCATCTGTTGGTTGATGATTTTCATCAACAGCTTAAGAAGACTTTGTTAACCATAGTTATATTTACATTACTTCAGTTTATTCTGTTTACGTTTCATTTGATTTATGAATACTGAGTCCATTTTTATAAAAGCTTCTTACAGTTTGTACTTTGAGCTCTAGATATGGTAAATTTTCAAACAGAGTTGAGACGATGGGTAAACTATTAACGCAAGCAGTAGAAGAGATTAGTTACAGTTTATAAGAACTGCGTTAAATTCTCTTGTCATCTCGTTAAGTTAAAGTAGTTCTGTTTGGAAGCTATACAACGATTAGCACCTTCCTGGTTTGATATTTTATCAGCATTTATGAGAACAGCTAAGACCTGACCTTTGTAAATCAAACCACCTCTCGCGCTGAAGCTGGTGTATATTTGTGATTTATGTGAAAGATATCACTTTCTACGTTTTGTCCGTTAGATTTATTAATCAGTATTAAAGTATGAGATGTTTGTTTGATAAGTTTCCTCTTGAAAGGTAAACAGATCTCCTAGAAAGGGTATATCTCCACTTTTCTAAAACTAACTGCCAGTCTAGGGCTAATAATCACCATGAGATTCTAATATTGAGTAACTGGATGCTGCAAGTATAAATTTTATTGTAAATCTTAACGCAAAAATGGAATCTATGGACCTATTTTAGATTGAATATATTGTTTTGGCTTTGTAAGTATTATTCCACAATTTGTGTTTCAAATAGATTGCCTGTCTTGGAAAAACCCTAATATTCAGATTTGCGCTTTCTATATCATAAAATCATGTTTGTTGACCTTGTGCCCCCTTGCTTGACAATCTTTCGCTTACAGTTTTTTAAATTTAGAGTACAGGTGTTATTTCTGTACGGATTTTTATGCTGTGGGATGTTATAAGCTTACTTCTCTCTACTTCGATAAACTTAGTACCTAGGGCAATGTAATATATCGTTTCTGATTGCGTTAGTCAGCTCTACCAAATAATAGTGGAATAAAGTAATATGTTTGGCAGCAAAAACGAAAAACAAGACAGAAATAGAAGTTTTATCATCTCTAATAGAATTGAAAGAAATTATATTGTATTAATACTTTACCTTATTCCAAATATTAAACGGAAAAAACGAAAAGGACCAGAAAGCACTCATTTCAATTTCATCTCTCGAACGTATTTACAATTTTTGAAGAAATCAATCCTAAATGAAAAAAACTAAGAAATTACAAATAAAAAGAATATTGTAGTACTAGAATTTAATACAGCACGCCGCTTTATTCTTTCATTCCCTTTAAGTGGAACTTTTATTTCCGCTCTTTTGTTTGTTCAACTTTTCGATTTCTATTCATTTCGATTAAGAAAGCTCGATATATAATATTGATGACATTTTTATTATCGGGCTTTTACCAAGTTTTGCGGTGGGGACATTTATTTAGTTAAAGCCTTTAAAAATTAATGAATATGCAGATTGGTAGAGCGCAATGAGATTTTAGGAACACAGATTCGATTTCGGTTTTATGAATCAAATAAAACGAGTTGTAAGTGCAAACCCAAACGACAGTATAGCAGCGCAGGGATTTTCAATATGCATGAAACCTGGCGAAATCTATATTTTACCTCTTGCGGAAATCTGCAGGTGGAGATGCCTTAAAATCCAACAATTTTATATTGCAGGTGAGCTAATTCTTTAGTCTGTTGTTAGATTTATATGAAAAGCAAGAATTAGTTAACGTAACGACATAAACATGTTCGATTTTATTTTCCTGCCTATTACATTTGCAGCTGAAACAAAATAACAATTTTATGTACAGTAATTAAAATTATACGCGTACGTATAATGAACACGTAGAAGGGATAGAAAGCTCAAGGGTCTAGTTTGGATTTTGACGGGATTACTGTGGGATTATTTCAAAGTACCCAATGTAAACAAACAGATTGAAATGCCTACACCTCACATCATCTAGGTTAAAGCAAAGTTCATCAAAGATTTATCATGTACCTACATACATACATAACAAGAATGTAACTTTAGGATGTTAATATTTTAATAACTATAAATTTAGATTAACATTGTACTAAGTAGCTGAATCTTTAAGCAAGTGACAATTAAAATTATGAGAAAATAATAAATTAAATAAATTAGTTGTAATCAATTACGCATCCTTATATTAAAGTTATAACGAATTATGGATCTGGTAAATGTCTCTAATGTCATTAATTACCCACGAAAACGGATTAACACACACTAGGTACGCCCAAAATTAAACCATCTTATAATAGGTTTAATAAATTAGTTATGAAAACGACTGCTTAACAAGAAGGGATGTAGAGTTCATTAACTCAAGTAGACAATACATAACTGTCTACTTTAGATTTAACAAGGAATTACACAGACAGTTAGAAATTTTGTTTAAAACTATTTCATTAATAAACGTATTAGTTATTTCTGTTGTTAAATTATTATTTTATCAGTGTCCAGTAAACGCAAACTTTCTCTAAAGAAAAACAACTAGATTAGATGACACTTTGATAAGTCAATTAGTCAATCCATGTGTGAATTATATAGATGTTATTAATTTTTGTTTTTGGTTTGATAGGGGAAGAAAGCATCCACTGGTGTCAAGTACTTCAGAGTTCTGAAGCTCTGGAAACAAATGACAGAAATCCAGCGAGGCAGGCCCCCTACATGACTACACCTACTTCATAAGCATTACGGTTGGTCATTTTCGCAATACAGTTTTTCAACAAAATTTCAATTTGCTAAATCAAAGATTATCTATGCTGTTTCTTATTTTTAATAGAACGCTTAGTTTTCGAAACAGTCACATAAACTATTGCAGAATGATGTCAACCAGGGCAGATTCGTATGATTTCTTGAAAGTTGCTTCTTCAAAATTCATCTATTAGGCATTTGCCAACTTTCTAAAATCGTGAATTGGTCAGGTAAATTAGATGCCTATGGCGATGATTGAAATAAAAGAATTTCAGTTTTACAGACCAACCTCTTTGCAGTGGGCAGTTGTTTACATCAAACTGGAACATTTACAGAAACAGTGTTACATAATTATGTTAATAAGACTGAGAGGTTTATAGTAGGCAAAGAAAGTCCTTATACGCATTTATTGACATAGAAGAAACATTTGGCAATATCTCGTTTCAATCAATATTGAAAACACTGCTAAGAAGCAGAAAGATCACTTTTACAGTAGGATGAAGGACCATAACCATTACGGTGACTGTATAATGAAAGGTTGTCCCCAATAGAGGTGCTAGATTGTTGTTATATTTGTATCACTTATAGACTTCTACTCGCTGTTCTTTTAGATCGTGGTTTCAACTACTATAGTTGCAGCCAACTAGGACTTATCCGAAGCCAGAAATATTTCAATACCCGATAAAGATCTTCATGTAGTGCCTGATTGTAGGCGATCTCCTAACACAGCCAGAGAATAAGAGCTGGGCGGCCCAAGCCTATGCTAACAAATTTGTGGTCGTCGTTGGGAGCAAGTACGATCAAATTATCATTGCACTCGTGCAAAAAGTCCTATCTAGACTTAATACATAGTTACGAAGAAAAACCTTAGTATCAATCCAAACAAAATCGTTGTTAACCCATCCACTAACAGAAAAAAAAGCTAACACTGAAAGCTTCCACAGTAGATGGTATATAACTAAAGTTCTCTAAGAAAGTTGAATATCTGAAGATTGCATTTAATCAGAAGCTCAACTAGAACCCTCACTTCAAAAGATTTACGGAAAAAGTCACAATGCTGTAGACTTTCTGGAGGCTAAAACCTAGCGTAATAGTCAGACCAGTGGTCACCTATAAAAGAGCACTATAAAAGTTTTGCAATACAGGTTTGTTTATTGAATGAGGCACACTCGTTGTCCCAAGCCCATTTTCACATGAGGGAACAGTGCAAAGTCACAGGGAGCAAGGTCTGGACGGTACGGAAGATGCTCAAGAAGGTTCAGTTTAGTATTGGTCAAATAATCGGTGCAGGCTTTGGCGCGATGAGCTGGAGCGTTGTCATGGTGGAGGTACCAGGTGTCCATTCTTGACTTTGGCCGCAGCTTTTTCATAGATTGTATGACTTTAAGCCGGCACTGTTCAGTGTACCACTTAGCTGTGACTGTCTTATGCGTGTCCAAAACGACACGCTCTACAATTCCGCTCGATTTGAAAAATACAGTTATCATTTTTTTCTTAACAGATCGAGATTTTCTGACAGCTACGGGTGTGTCCTCATCATCAAAGACTCAAACTTTGTTTTGAGCCTTGGTCGGCACATCGTAATAGTACAGCCAAGTCTCGTCACCTGTCACGATGCTGTTCACATGCTGAGATTGTCCCTTATCAAACATTTTCGGCATCTTTCGGCACCAAGTCACACGACTACTATGCGGCACCCAGAGATAATACAGTTTCTTTACTTGTAAATGGTCACACAGAATCGAATGAATTGCTGGTGCATGAAGGTATAAGGTCTCCTCTATCTGCCGGTATGTCACTCGCCGGTCTTCCTCCAAAGTGAAATTTCCCCTTTGGAATTCTCTGTACCACCTGAATATAGTCGTACGATGTGGACAATCATTATTCAATGCAGGCGTCATTTCTTCTAAACACTGGTCTATGCTTAAACCACGCACAAAGTTATACCGCAAAACTGTCCTTATCTCACTACATGACCACGATGCCATAGTCCGCACTTTACACTGTCACTGCGAATAAACAACTGAGCCCACAGACATGTTGCTGGCGGCTACTATGCAAGCATGGACATGTCTGAACATGCAGTAACATGCAGCCTCCTGCGCAAACGCAACTATGAAGATACTACACAATTTCCTTCCACCTTGCACCAGTGAAACAAGCCGCTTTACGTACCCTTAGACTGGAAACCAACAAAAGAGGCAAACCAAGAAATCTGGTTCATCATTTAAGAATCCCAGATGAAACTAGAAACTAAAATAAGATTGGTGGCTAAATTCATCGATAAAATATTAGTCTTCACAAATTCCAAGTGGAACGAAAACTTGTTGAGAGTATCTGCGGATCTGCGTACCAGATATCTATAGCTATCGAAAATTCTGCTATAATGCCACAGGGCGGAAACTTACGGCATTGAACAATCTGTCCAGGAGTGTTCACGGAAAGAGCAAATATAAAATATTTTGAGATAGCCAGAAAAGTTATAAATTCATTTACCTGCAAGTCAAATCTAGTTAGTTCGTACAGGTCTGCAAACTCTTAAAACATCGATTTAAGTAAATAGAACTGACCTTTTTTACCCATTGTTTAACCACTTTTGTAAGTTTAAGTCCATTTTTTGCGCAGTTCATCCGCACATCTTTGAGATACCATTTTAACAAAATAGGTAAGGTTGAGAATAAAATATGCCGGTCAATAAACTTTTTATTAGATCATGTATTATTATAATTATAAGCATCAGAGTGTAGATTAACTTTAAAAATAAATGTAGGATGCTTATTCGTTCAAATACAAACAGGATCGATCCGTAAGTAGTATCTCCCATACAGGGAGATGATATACTTCGTTCAACATTGGTAGATGAACACTCTTCTAAAACGTGTTTAGATCATTCGTGTTACAGAACTGATTTGCCTGCAAAAAAAGTTACTGAAGAATAGTTAGGTTCTTTAGTGACGATGGCTAATTAAGACCATCGTGGGCGCCACTTATTACCACTAAAATTTTTTTGTATAATTTTTCTTCGCTACTGTCTCATGGTAGCTGCCATAGATCTTCCCTTGTCATGCTGAATATGAACGCATATAGTTAGCACAGGACTTGACCGATCTTCATTATAAAGTATAACACTGTAACTAAATTTCCAGTTGTGTATTACTCATATTATCCCATTAACTAAGTATGTATGAAGAATAAAGCCCAGAATATTTAATATCATAATCTCTTACATAATTCAGTAAAGTATTTTAAATTAATAAGAATTTTGCAAGGGTTAGGCAAAAGTTTGACATTTAACTAAAAATGCTTGTAAAGTGCTTAAGCTATCACATTAGAATAACAAATGACATCTACACAGAAACATAAAAAAACTGATTATAATAAACAGCTCATACATCACCGAGCGATTTCTTAACATCAGAATAACGTTACACATATTGATTGATTACTTTAAAATAGAAAACGCTCCTATAAAAATTTAAAAGTCATTCTTCTTTAGCTGCATGGCACTTTTGTGACCGCATTCCCCAATAATTCATATTCATCATCAATTTATTTTCAAAGACGCAGCTGCGATAAACTTACAGTTTCCCTTAATGCGTTTCATAGGGATATGAACACATGACGTGTACATAACACACAACGCTTCAATTGAAATCCTTCGAGAATTGCAATCATGCATTTCAAAATGTAACAGACGAATTTACAGCAACTATCAGCGTGGGTGATTTAATACTTTTGACATAAGAGAAATGGCGTGTCTAAATGATTTATTGAAAATTGAATTCAAGTCCAAAAGGATGGATAATAACGAATGTAAAACCAGAATTTGAAATTCTACCTCATTTTACTTATACCAAGCATTTCAAGAGTATTACTTGATATAAATTAAACATCTCTTTTATTTTAAGATATTTCAAACTAGTAATCTAATCATGTTATTTAATATCTTGTAACCTATCAATTTGAGATTTCAACCAACACCAGAATGACTAAATTTACATGAGCACTAAGCTTATTAGCAATAATGGTTTCCAACTGCACTGCATATTAAAGTTCACATAATATACGCGTGCAGGATACATATGTGTGTCACTTACTACTTTGTAAAACAGAGTTTACTACATAAACTTCTAAAATGTTTCCCATGAAGGCACTAAAGGAACGACTAAAACTTCCAACTGTAAAATTGGAATAAGTTAATATCATTCATTAACGTCAACACACATTTAACTTGATAACTACAATATGCAGCCAAATTATCTTTTATAAAGCAAAGTAGGACAAAAATAAACAGTCCATAATAAGAATACCTATTTGAAAGCTCAACTAAAAGCAAGAAAACTTAATCCAGAAAGCTAATGTAATAAAAGATGTCAGTATAAAATTGATTTTTGTTTACTCATTTCATTTGGGAAAACGTTTTGCTTTCGGCTAGCTGCATATAACCGTTCCTAACAAAAGGTTACAGAAACAAACATGTTATTCAACACATCGAATAAATATTGTATTAAATTTATATCATTGTTTTGTTTTTGATGTAGATAGGAATCCAAAAACAGTGCGAGGTTTATAAATAAACAAGAAAATAATAAAAATAGCTATAGCATTATTTAGGTACTAGAAAACCAAACGCCATTCTAAAAATATTTTAAGTATAAGCTCTTAAAGCTTATTACAAAGTTTTTATTTTCACGCCCACTCTGATGAGATAATAATTAAATACGCCAAAAGTTTTAAGAAAGCCAATTTATTATATTACAGTATTCAATTTTTTGTAAAGTGTCTTCATTGTAGGGTTATTAATCAAAAATTTAAATTTATACGTACACAGTAATAACATTATTAAAAGGTCATGTTCTCCTATGTTTAGATAGGTAAATGATAATATGAAATAAGGAGATGCAAAAATTGATATTACGAAATATGTGGTCACTATTGTTGTGTCCTGAGTTGCTTTTAACTCAAGCTGATAATAAAACTCACTGTAAGCTTTAATGATTGTTTATTGGTAATGATCTGGCCTCGTGTTCTGGCCCGCGACTGTCTCTCGTGGTGTTCTGTATCGAGAGTGTTCTCCTGTCGCCTGTCCTCAAGGGTTGCTACCCCACCAACGTTCGAGCACGACGCTCGATAAGGCGAGCGCAGCCGAACATTCCGCCCCCTATTGAAGGGCTATGAGTCTTCAATGTAATTAATGATATGTTACAGATAAACAAAATAACAAAATTGCTATACATAAAACATAATAAACAATGGTAAAACAAAACAAATTGATATAATTATATACAATAAAGAAATTAAAATTTAAACTCAGTCTTTCACACCTTCATCGATTAATGGTAAGAAACATAATTTGGTTATTGCCCGTTTTTTCACACCACTTACAGTTTTTAACGACACCACTCTCACTATTTGATCTGAACCCGGGTGGAGTTCGATGACCCGACATGGACTCCAGTATAGTGGTGGAGCGTCTTCGTTCTTCAGCAGTGCCAGATCTCCAACCCTGGGGCACCGATTTTGTCCTGTCCATTTATTTCGTTGCTGGAGAGTGTGCAGATATTCTTCTGATCATCTCTTCCAAAAATGTTGGCGTAGCAACGAAACATGCGGCCATTTGGACAGACGGTTTAATGTAATGTGTTAGAGATTGGGTTCCACAGGAGCGTTCATTGCATCTCCAATAAGAAAGTGACCAAGGGTTAATGGTTGCAGGTCGTTAGGATCAGGACTGGATGGGGAAATAGGCCTTGAATTTAGTATAGCCTCTATTTGAGTCCAAAGAGTGTATAGTTGCTCATAATTTAAAGTAGCTTTACCGATAATTCCTTTTAAATGGTGTTTGACAGATTTAATTCCGGCTTCCCAAATTCCACCCATATGTAGTGATCTAGGAGGAATAAAATGCCAAGTGATGTTATATTTACTCAGCTCACTTGCTAAAACTGAGTTTTCCTCCGTAATTGTTTTAATGATTGCCTTTAATTCCTTATCAGCACCGGTAAAGTTGGTTGCATTGTCTGAATATATGTTCAGTATGTTGCCTCTGCGTGCTATGAAACGCTTTAGTGCTCCCAGAAAAGATTCTGTATCTAATCTGGTGACCAGCTCTAAACGTACCGCTTTAGTACCGAAACAAATAAACAAGGCTATATAAGCTTTTATAAACCTTTTTGCTACGTCCGAAACCTTCTTTTATATTAATAGGTCCTGCATAGTCGACACCTGCATTAATGAAAGGTCTGTGAGCTACATTTATTCTATTTGCAGGTAGGTCACCCATCAATTGCTCTGTACTACGTGGATTAGCCTTGAAAGATACCACACAATTGTGTACAATTTTCCTAATTAATGATTTAGCAGAAATTGGCCAAAATTTATGTCGTACTGTGGCTAAAGTACCTTGTGGTCCCGCATGAAGTGATTGCTCATGCAGTTTCCTTATTATCAGATTTGTGAAGTAATGATTAGGTGGTAATAATATAGGAAACTTCCTTTCAAATGACATTGTTGAGTTTTTAAGCCGTCCTCCTACACTTAAAATGTTATTACTGTCTAGAAACGGAGCTAACGATAGTAAACGACTATTTTTCTTTACCCGTCCCTTCATTTTAAGTTCATGTAAATCGGAAGGAAATCCTTGCGCTTGTACTAATTTAATTATAATAATTTCCGCAGTTCTTAATTCGCCTAAATTTAGAAATCGTGTTTTAATTGTCTCCTTATTTTTTGATCTTAGCAATTTTAGTTCCTCGGGGAGTGTATTATTAGTTTTCGTACGATTTTTTAATTTATTTATGTATCGTAAACACCATCCTACTATTCTTGTTAATTTATCATAGGACGAAAATTTACAAAACATGCTGTTTATAAACTCTAAAGAAGTATTGTCATTTAAACTAACTAAAGAAGTGACTGATTTTTGTTCTAGATTTTAAATAGATATCGAGTTGTCTGATTCAAATTCACCCAATGGGTAATTAATTTTATCACCACACAACCAATGTGGCCCGTGCCACCATATATTTGATTGTTGTAATTGTTGTGGTAGTAAACCACGTGATATTACATCGGCAGGATTTTCTGCGCCTTTAATGTGATGCCAGTTATTAACGCATGTTAATTGTTGAATTTGAGATACTTTATTACCAATAAATGTTTTACATTGAGTTGGGACTCCGTTTAACCAAGTTAGTACTAATTTTGAATCGGTCCACAAAAATGTGTCGCTAATCACTAAATGATTTAATGATTGAATAATCTTGTGAAATAATTGAGCCAATAACAAAGCTCCGCAAAGTTCTAATCTCGGAAGGGTTATTTGTTTAACAGGTGCTACTCTCGATTTTGCACAAAGTAGTTGTGAAAAGTGCTGTCCGTGAATATCTGAATGTTTCACGTATATACAACAACCATAAGCAGATTCTGAAGCATCACTAAATCCGTGTAACTCGATATTAATTGCGGGATATTGTATTATAACCTTACGTGGTATTTTCAAATTGTTTAAGATTGGTAATTCTGCTAAAAATTGAGTCCACAGGGTGTGTAAGTCAGCAGGTATTGATTCATCCCAATTAATAATAATACGACGTGATTTGAAGCCCATTTGTTCAATGAGAATTGACCTTGCTCTAGTATGTTTATAACCTGATCGCGTAAAACTTTAGCTTCTATTAATGTATTTGAGCCCGCCAATAAACCGTCCATGTACATGTTTTTTAAAATTGTTTCGCTTGCTTCAGGAAATTTATCCTTGTTCCCATATGCTAATTGATGAAGACAACGAACTGCAATGTAAGGAGCGCACAATGTACCGTATGTTAATGTGTTAAGCCGGAAAGTTTTTAGTGATTCTGCTGGATTATTTCGCCAAACAATTCTCTGATAATCCCGATGCTTAGGGTCTACTAAAATTTGCCTATACATTTTTGAAACGTCTGCACTTATAATGAATTGGTGCGTACGGAATCTTAATATGATACTAAATAAGTCTTGCAATAAATTTGGTCCTGACATTAAATTATTATTTAAACTCAATTGATTTGTAGTTTTGAATGATCCATCAAAAACTACCCTGAGCTTTGTTGTTTGACTGGATTCCTTTAGAACGCAGTGATGTGGAAAATAGTATGTGCCTTTATGTTCTGCAGAATCCTGATTTTTCGTAACTGACATGTGATTTAATTCTAAATATTCGTTTAGAAAATTACTGTAATCTTGTTTTAGCTTGTAGTTTCTTTCTAGTTTATGTTCAAGGGTTTTTAAA
>VTPC01002340.1:87069-104537 GCA_011009095.1 Ignelater luminosus
TGTTTGTAAATGCGGATTATTATTTACATGAGAATTTGCTGCAAATGATCCCAACAAATTGCATCGTTTTTCTAGAAAGTCTACTAATTGATCTAATGTCGGTACTTCGGTTGTTAGCTTATTTTGCCATTCTTTTACTGTAAGATAATCGATTTTTTTCTCGATTATGGGAACAACGAGTGCATCCCACGAATCTATAGGAATTTTTAATGCTTCTCATATTTCACTTTCCTCCCGAATTCACAGATTTTTTGTTGTCTAAAGTTTTCAAACTTTTTTCTGTTACAAATTAAGTGCCTGAAACCAAAAGCAGACGCAATGTTTGTGTTTTATTTCTCCATCTCGTGTTATACAGAATTTTAGTTTGAGTCTCAGTCTTTGGATGGTAATGAAGTCAAGATTTTCTCGAGATAATATAAATTAACAAATGCTACTGAAAAGACTCAGTTTCTAAATTTAAACCATGAGCTACTTGCCGAAGATTAAATCTTGACGTCAGTATGTCCTGAACGAGACCCTATACTGATTGAGCAAAAACTAAAGATTCTGGTGTACATCAGTGTTTCTCAACTTTGTTAAGATCATTTAAAAATTCTCGTTCCGCTTAGTGCTATGCTAAGATTTCTTCTAACAATTAGTGTAAATAATGTACAAATGTTTGTTCCGCTTTGAAAATCCTAAATTACAAAGTGTATTTCACATTTTCTACCATTTTATATTTCTCTAAATATTCACTCTAACCCGGTGTACAAATGTTGTTCGTTCTTATTGAGGAAATAAAATTATATCGTTTATAAAATTAAAAATAAAGATCTGCTGTTTACAGAATGCTGACCTTTCGATTCGTTTGCAAGTAGCAAATTCTATCTCGTTTGCTCTGTTGTAAGCGAATAAAGACCGAATTTATTGAAAGTAAAATTTATCTCAGATTCTTTATTCTATTTTTCGAAATTCACAGAAATTTGCAGTTCGTATCGTCGCAGCAGACTCATAAATTATTTTTATAACCCGACTTTTGACACTATATGCAAATGAGTTCCGAGATGCTGCTTAAGGATAAAAGCAGTAGTTTGAATAATTTTCCCCGTTGCGGCGATTGTCTAATGATCAGGAACATGCCATCAGTTCAACTAATCATCATGTTGAGAAGAAACGATTTTGCAACATGGCGACGGCAACGCGCCCCTATTCATTTCGTTATTCTAGAGATTCCTGCCTCAAGCGTCGTGCTGTAAACACGCGTTATATCTCTCCGATACCTGGAGATCTTCGTGAAGTATACATTAAAATCGCGAGATCCTTCGAGATTCAAGCTACCGAGGTTGTTATAACCTGTTCCGTTATTTGTTTTACGGATTGCATAAGCGTCGCGATTTTCTGATCTTCGCAAATTATACTTTTCCTGAAGAACAGGAAGTTATCATTGTGTTCCATCACATGTTTTATTATCAGTCTTCGTGCTGGATAACAAAATCTCCACCAGGTATATGATACCGTCTCGGTGAAAGTTCGTCTGGGTATAAAGTTTCGTGGGAATCCCCGACAGCTGGTTGTTCCAGTTCGACCGTCAGCGACGTCTCGGTGTGCGCGCGTTGAAGCCTGGAGTACTCGCTGTGCACCGCATAAGTGAAATTTTTGAAAGTTTGTGCAAGTGTTATTATTATTATTACTGTACAAAGACGCCTGACGAATTGCTAGCTGTAAGTTTGCTTTATTGTATATATGTTATACAATCTTTGAGCGATTAACTTACAAATACCTCTAAAAAAAATTATTTTTATATTTCTTAGTAAAATTATTGCAAGAGCAAACCGCATCTCTTTGTTTTATTGCAAACCCAAAGTAGGGTTATTAACATTTATTAACAGTTATAATAGTTTATCTTGCCAAATCATTAAGTTAGATTAAATTTATAGCGAGTTTGTTATGAACTAATATTATTGAAGAAGCTTCTTACATAATAGATTTAAAGTTCACTGAAGTGGAACTCGTTGGCTTATCTTTAGAATGTAACTACGATAGTGTTAGAGTTTCGTCTCCGTGCACTGGGAGTCAACCGAATCAGCAGTAAGTATTGTGTAATCGACCAGCTGTCGCAGAAGAATCCTATTCGCCTCCTTGGAGGTTATCTTTGCATAAATAGACAACCCCACGAACGAGTATCTCAAAGACCGTAGAAGCTGGTTAGTCTTAGGATTAGCTACTCAAGGTTACCTAAGACTGGCGCCCTCTCAAAAGCGACCTTATCTCTACCGTTTTCCGCCAGTAATGCCTTCTACGACCCCAACCAAATAAAGCCAATCATGTCTTCAGGCATACCGTATTATTTTGTGTTGCGTTATTCTAACAATCTTTAGCAAAACTTGAAAAATGTATACTTGTTTCAACAAATCTAAACCTGCTTGAAAATCTCAAACAAGGGGAAAAGCCCAGATCGCTTGAAAGAACAAGCCATGATATACATAAGTTCAAACATTTTAATTTACTGTATTGTTATATTTGATACTGAACAAAAAGATCATAAAGTCTCATAAGAAATATTTTCTGCTTCAATACATCACAAGAAGACCAAACTTCTATTTTATATGTTTACTGTATAAGAAGATATTTAAAATAACTGAATTAGCATAGGTTATTACTTCATTAAACGAATTGGGCAAT
Source organism: Ignelater luminosus (assembly GCA_011009095.1). Taxonomy (NCBI): domain Eukaryota; kingdom Metazoa; phylum Arthropoda; class Insecta; order Coleoptera; family Elateridae; genus Ignelater; species Ignelater luminosus. The sequence goes on from VTPC01002340.1 coordinate 89,731, forward strand.
GGGTGGCTTTGTCCTGACCTGCATATTAAGGAATGCTACTGAATGTTATGTTTGGTGTCGTCTTTTTACTATATCTAATCTGTATTTAGAGATTCCTAAATGGAATCTCAAGAACGACTATTTATGTTACTGGATAAGGATAACGATAAGGATAAGGAGAATTGACAAAGTGAAGCCAATGGAGAACATGGAAGACAAAACAGAGTGGCTTGAGAATAAAATAATTAAATTTGTACCGTTCAACCATTTTTTCTAGGCCTATTAGTTTGGATCCCTTAATTTCGACTTGATCTATCGCAGTACATTTAGAAGACTGATCCGTAGGTCTGTTACTTTACTACAGTTAGAGCACGTAGCTTTTTTTAATTTGTTTAACATTTGTACTTAATTCTTACCTACTATGTAAATTTATAATCTTTTGGAAAAAGCTTTTACTGAACTATTGTCATAGTTTGAATAACCGTTTATTACTGAGAACAATATAACCAAAAAGGGCCTCTGCCGATATTATCTGGGAAACTCCACAAAGATCAAGAAATCTGTCCAAGACAGACATCAGTTAGTTAGAAAGGTAGAATCCTTGTAAGTCCATCAGTATACATAAACCATTAGCCTTGAAGTTCTATGGAAAGAGGCAAAATATGAAAAATCCAACTAGATCCCGTTAGATCTGAGGGTATCATGCCGAGCCAAAGCGCTAACAAATGCTTTCTTAAAGATGGCTCACCTGCCGATCACCCAGGTGGAACTCAACATTGTTTGTTCCTGTCTGCTGATAACCTGAAGTGCAATTTTCGCAAAACAGACTCTGTAAACCTTTACAATCAATTCTGTAATATTAACTGGTTATTTCTAAATGATATTAATGACGTTAATAACGCTGTTGATGCTTTCTTTTCTATTATAAACGATACGCTAGATACCTTCGTTCCTTGCACAGTTGTAAAAAAGAATCCTATATTCCCACCTTGGTTAAACGGTAAAATTAGGCATAACTTACACATTAAAGAGCACCACAGTAGAAAGTAGAGAAATTGCTTCAATACGTTTTACTATAACGAGTTTAAAAAAGTCAGAACTTTAGTAAAAATACAAATATTAGTTGCTCATACTGTTTTGGTCTTTGGTACACCAACGTTAAGGAACAAAAGAATCTCGGGCATATTAAGCAACGACGGTATTAGTAGTTTCATTAACTTTCAAGAAATTGCAGACGTCTCTGCACACATCCTCTCAAACTTTTTTCTTAATGCTCAGTCGTATCCCCCAGTAAGATGGCATCAAGAATATCTCATGTTTGCAATGTAATGATGTTACTAAGATGACCTAATTAAGCTGTTGGCAATCTTCCTAACAAGCCAACTTCTTCTTCTTATACCTGGTTATTTAGTTAGAGATTGTAGATTTGTGTTTGAGTATCCACCTCTGCTCCTCATTAACTCATCTATTAAAACTTTCACGTTTCCTGAGAAATGGAAAAGAACTAGAATAACACCGGCTCGTAAAAACGGTGATACTGCGGTGCTTACTATCGACTATTTCCATAATCTCCGATTTTGAAAAAGTGATTGAGCAAGCCTAATATACTCAAATATTCAATCAAGCTAAGGTTTTGATAAGCAACAACTAACATGATTTTGTAACTGGAAGATCAACAGTTACCAATCTTGCTTGCTTTATGCAATTTCTTTGCGAAAACATCGATCGTGATCTTACAGTTGATGTTATTTACACCAATTTTAGTCGAGAGTTTGATACTGTATCTCACTCCATACTAATAGTAATAATAATATTAAAAACAAGGTTGTCATTCATAATATTATACTAAGCCACAAATTTTCCAATTTTGGATTTTCTCGTTCTGCTCTGAGCCTGATGCAGTCATATCTTATAAACAAAATGAACTATGTACAGTATAATGACCTTTGTTGCTTTGAATTGGCTATCACATCTCGAGTCCCGCAGGGCTCAAACCTTGTCCCTCTGCTGTTTGTTTTTTTTCCTTGGACGACCGTTTACCAAGTCTCAAATATCATATTCTTACTTATGCTGATGATTTGAAAATCTTCAACTGCGTACAGTCCCCTGAAGACACTGAAAATTTCAAAGATCTTGATACTCTTGCATCTTGGTATTCGAACTGCAAGCTTAGCTTAAATGTTAAAAAATGAAATACTATCCCCGAGTACCACATAAGGAGAATGGGGCTTCGGTCCGTTTCACAAACCTTTTTCGGAAACGCATCGAAGAAATTTGTTCTTTTGCGTCCCGAATGCTCGATTTTGTTATCAGAATCGCAAAGCTTTTTAGAGATCCTACTATCTTACCAGCCTTATATTATGGCTTTGTGAGAAGTCGTTTGGGACACGCATGCGTCCTTGAATCGCTTCTAAAAAGGAGAGCAAAATGTAGAGCTGAATTTTTGGCAAAGTTAGTCAACAACAAGATAGATTCCCCAGAGTTATTCCTCTCCTCAATGCGAGATCTGCCTGTTCGTTCAAAGCTCTTGCAGCGAGAACCAACGCCAAATTCAGCCTCCCATCTGCCATATGATTAAAAATGCCAACCAACTTATTGATGGCATCTTTGTTGTGCGATAAAACTTTGTCTTTAGTATCCTTTTAGCCTTGTCACTGGTGTGTTACTAATTAAATACTCTCTTCACACTTCAATCCATATTTAGTGTATAATTATGTTATCGTCTGCTATTTTATATTGTCGATTGTGTTATACTTTATTTTTAGTGCTTTTCTTGCTTTATTCTCAGGTTTTATCTTGACCTATAAATATCTTTGTGTATCTATAGACAGAAGACTAATTTGATTATTTCGTCCTATGATAAAAATAAGCATCTAAGGTTAATTCGAAAAAAGATAACATTTTATGACATGGCGAAAATTCAAGAAATTTGATTATGCAAAAGACGTTATTTCTACAAAAGCCTTGAAGATGCTTAGTTTAAATTTAATCAAATTCAGGTTCAAATTTAAATATTGCAAATAAATTCTCTCAAACCTAGATAAATAGAGATATGTTATTTATTGAAGATGAGTTATTATATGTATATATCATCATTCAATCACAACACTAAGAAGTTTACATTTATAACAAAAACAAAAATAAATAACCGAGTTCATATAATACTAAAATATCTCTGACCACAGAAATATAAATTCTCAACAATATTACATTTAAAACAAAACAAAAAAGAGAATTGTGAACATAAATTTAAAATATTAAATCAATATTGCAACTTACCAGGAAACTTTGTCGACGATAGCTGCGCGTTCGTGCTAAATAATATTTGTAGACATGAGGAGGTAGAGAACGTTTTGTTTCTTCGCCTATCCACAAATCCCGGAAGCCACCAGGTGACACAGGACACAGTGGGGATACAGGTGGATAGAAATCCCTTACAAATGGCACTCGGCTCATACCAATACCCTGATGTCCTTACATTATAATTTCACATATAAACCACATCATTCAAGGTGGATCACTAATGCACTAATCACATTCACGCTCATACTCATCAGAATCACAACACGGCACGGTTCAACACAACAACCATCACAGATTTTATTCAAATAGGTATACTGGACGTTTCCATATAATTTTATTTTTGTTATTGTTAACGTTTAGAGTTCAGAATGACTACAATTTTTCGGAATTAGGTATACAATTTAGTTGCGTTTAACAGTTTAATATTAAACTATATTATCTATTATTGCTCATTAAAGACAACTTATTGTTATGGTTATAGTAACTAAGAGAGTGTATGGAAGTTAGTATACTTTACATAATTATTAGTTAATCAGTAAAAATATTAAGTAAAATCATTGAGGCATCTTTTAAATTGTCAGTTGTTAACTTGATACCTGTTTAGCTTCATTATATCAAAAACTGCTTGGTGTATGCTTTTTGATTATAATATCCAGAGTAAAATAGGTAAATAACGTTTTAGTAAGTTCTTCCCTTATAATCCATCCGAAGTTTTAAAATCATTATAAGAAAACAGCACGATTAAGTCAGAAATGGGATTATCGGACTCTGCAAGGTAGAATTTTTTAGATTTGTTAAGTTTGAAGAATTCATACAATGTAATAAAAGCAAATATATACAGAATTCAAAATCAACTAAGGTTGGTATTAAGTGCTTGCTCCTTGTAAATAATATAAATCAGTTTTGTATTAAATGAAATACAAGGAAATATCAAACAATCCCCGTAAATATTATTCAAAAAGGATTAGGTCCTTAGTGTTTGCGCTTTGAGAGTTACAACTTGAAAATTAAATACCAACGTAACAAATGCAAACGTGGGGAATTAATTAAATTTTCGCGGAATTAATTAAGCATTTTATCGCCTTCCCATAAACCCATCTAAATTTTTTTTGCAGATGACAAGTCATTGTTACCTGCACAATGTAAATGAAAAGCTTTAAAATTTCGCTCAAGGTTGACATTAAATATTTAATTAACCAAAGTTAATGAAACAAGCATGGTTCAGGTTAGCTTTACCAAAATCCTATTTGTTGTTACAAAGGGAAATGGGATACCATAAAATGAATAATTCATCAGTCTACTTCAATGCATCCTTTCAACTTCGATACTCGGTCCACAATGCTTGTTACTAACACTTAAATATGTAATTTAATTACAATTCAGATATTCTTCCGGCTTTCATTATTGGCACAATTTGGTAATTTTAGTAAGGTGTGAGAAATGTTACATATTCATAATCATTCTCAACAGAATGATGATCAACTTAAATCTCACAAGACGATAGTGACTGGTTTTTGTGTCCACTATGGAGTAAATGAATTGAACCCGCAGATTATTTACAATTCATATCCAAGCGACCCTTTCTAACAAGGTCACGTTGCAATATTATGTATAAATTTCACTTTAGGGTCAGAAAAGTCCTGAACGTGTGATAAAATTGACTGTATCGATTTTCGTCCTATGTAAAGAAAGCTTGAATTTTTGACGAAGGGGTTTTCAACGGAAAGAGTTAACATTTAATATTCTCACGTTCAAGATTTCCTTTATTAATGAGTCTCAAATGCACAAAATCACAAATAATAAATTCTTCTTCAATAGTTCACAAGACAAAGTACTTTCAAATATTTAGATGTTATCGAAAAACAACAAAATGTAGGTCGTGCACGTCCATTGAACGAACAACAACGCGTATTAGAAGACCGTTGATTAGCTAAGGATCACATCCCAAACCACTGTATTGGTCCAAACAGCTCGATAACCCTAGAAGTTGTTCCCTAGAGATAATTAAGACCTTCCGTAAAGCTAATTTTGACACGGAATAGCTTGTGTTGTACAACCACCCACTCGCACTTAACTAAAGTCCTTGTATAATCAGCATTCGGAAAAGGTTCGACCAGTAGATAATTCTGTAATTATATTCCCTATATTGTCATCATCTGTTTCGCTTTGTAACCCCAAACTTGCCATCAGCTTAAATAGTACAAAGCAGTTAGTTACCTTAACCCAAGTTCGTAAATAAACCGAATCGAATAAATTATAATACATTAGTTGTATACTACATAGATATTAACCTTTGACTATTAGGTTAACCCACTTCTAAACCGCTTATGACAATAATTGTTAAATAGCAATCAGATAAGTTCTTGTCTGAATTTGGTTCCATTTTTATATCTTACACTGGATTTTTTTATGAAAAAAGATAACCGATACAAGATATTTAATACTGTTGTGTATTTTAAAGTAAAGATAAAACAAATTGTATGTTTAGTACTATTTTTAACTTTCAGGCTAAGTTTGTATTTTGAAGTGAAGATTGCAATCTGCAAAAGGATAAAATAAATTTTATCGATATTTCTTAACATTTCATTACAACTCGCATGAAGCTCAAACTGTCGACCAGCATATTGAATTATTTCCGCTTTTAATTGTCAACCATTGAATTTTATGTAACACGTGATTTCCATGTAAGCCAATATTTGCATTTCATAATTGATAAATTAACTTAACTCATCGAACTTTATAGTTTCATGTTTCATTCATCATAAACTTTTATTATTTATCGAGTTTATGCAAAACGTAGCAATTTCCACATTAAACTTTAACAGCTGAGGTTGAATTTGATAAGTACATCCGATGTCGTTATAATTAAACTGTAAATTCCTGGAAACTCTAGAAATTCCCGGTTTCATCAAACCCAAAAGCTATTATTATTTTAGAGGTAAGTATTTCAAATTAAAATTGCATAACTCTATAAAATTATTAGAATCGCGATACACATATTAGAGCCGAAGAGAAATTCCCGTCATACTGTAGCATATCTAGCAGAAAATTACTTTGATTCAATTTTAGGGAAACTCACCACTCCTGAAAATCCTTGAATGCGAACATTAATAACGGCCAAAGTTACCCTTGTTCTACAATTTAAATTAGCAGCAATTATATTGCGCAGTATAAAATAGAAAGGGAGAGTTATTAATTGCTCGATATTTTAGGGTTAGGGAAAAGTGCATATTGTTCCCGGAATAGAACGTTATTATTGAATTGCTTTTATATGTTTAATAGTATGTAGGTGGTTACGTGCATGGGTGTGAACGCTTTAGTAGGTTGAACTATGTTTTTGTCAGCTTTTGTAACCAACTATCGAATGAGTTTCCTATTACGCGACCCTAAATTAAGTTCCTGCCATTAAGGTTAATTTCTGTGGGTAACTGAGTATGCAGAATAATTAATGATATATGTTTCAAGCTGATAACAAATTCTAGGAAGTTCATTTCAGTACAGTTGTAGTGTTCGTATTAAATTGCATAAGTTCGCTGAGAAGACCTTCAAACTCCAATTGAAACTAAATATTCGACGTGAAAGATTCTTTACGGTAAAACTTAATAATAACAATAGCAGGTGCTTTAGAAATTATTGTACATCTACTCCACTCAGTTCTTATGTAAATATTAATGAAAATGTAGACACATTTCGGGTTAGTTTTTTAAGATCACTTCGAGTATGACAAGTCTAATTTTATAAAAACAAATTTTATGGTTGAAAACGCCTATTTAGATTAGAACTATTCCATTTTGTATTATACGCTGACGGGGAAATGTCTACTTCAATTTGTTAGATTTTCTTTCTTAATGGAACATCCTGTGTCGAATATCGTCACTTCGATGTAGAAAGATTTATTGGTTTTATGTGGTACCGATATCATTTATCTCTATTAAGGAGTTTTGCCGCCATAATCACAAACTTTGGCTTCCTTATTTGCACATATCCGTTCTAATGCGAAATTCTAAGGCACTGAATGCTGAAATAGATTAGTTACAAAAGGTTAATCCAAAGTTAGGCAGTATTCAATTGAAAACATATTATTGTGACTAACAACTACAGTCACAAAGCATTAATTATTATTATAAGTATGTATAGTGATCAAATCTGAATCGTTTTTCCATTCATAATTTGCTGCTTAGTAGTCATTATCATTATTCAATACTTAGTATGATTGAAAATTATTCATTACTCATAATTAATTAGTTATTCATAATCAAGTATTTTCCCGAGTCGTATTTAATAAACAAAAAAATATCATAATTGATTAATGGGAGAAGCTACTGACTGCAACCGTTATCTTAGAATCAGAAAATTAACGGCCTACCACTTTATTTCCAATTCGTCAAATATAATGGGAAAAATTTGATCTGGAAAAGCAAGATTTGAAGCTGCTAATCGTAGTTTCTGGCTGTCGATTTCACATTAGTATTTGACTATATAATTGACAAATCGAGAACAGACCCGTCAACCCAGAAGTTAGACTCTTGGTAACATGAAATATTGCTTTTCTGCGTCAAAGTACACGGAAATATTTAACTCTAACCCTATGCACATAATGGTAAAAAAATAGTTAAGAATCTAAAATGAATTATACTGAATGTCCGGCCGTAATAGGGTCAAACAAATATCCCCGCCAATTAAAGCAAAATGAGAAATATTTTCTAATTAAATCCCAAAGATAAAAACAGAATTGTTGTAACTGTAGACAAACTAAAGAGAATGTCGCAGATAGGGATAAAACCTCACAAGTCAAAAGTCTTAAACATAGACTCCCTGACCTAGAACTGAAAATTCTATCAAAACTATCACCAAGCATAAAAGATCAAAAAAAATCAAAGGTTCCCCTAAAGACAACAATCTGTAGAATCAAAATTATTCCCCCCCCCCAAACCAACAAGTTCCACCAAACTTTCCAGGTCAAAAGACAAGAAAATTAACCATCAAAACGACCAAACCAAAACAAGTTGTAAGATAAAGCCCAAACTGAAAGCAAATAGTTGGGCAAACTAATCTTCGAAAAAAATTGCATGAACAAATTCACACAACTCAAATGTGCAACTGAGTACTAACAGTTAGAGAAGATTTTCGAACTCAGATCCAAAATTTTAAGTCAAAATTAGTTATAGATGATATTACTAGATCTAACTAATCTCAGCGCACTCAACTCAAATCAAAGCCCTTATGAATAGGTGAAAATATAATTACAAAGCTGATCCCCTGATCCATAGATGGAACCACACCAGCAGACCCAATGTAATGTCATTTTCTAATATTGCGTACCTATCCAGACTCTGCTTTGAGTTTCGTTCTAAATGTACTCATTTAATATAAATTTATTATTTTATTTCACTCAGAAACAAAAGCCACAAATAGAGAAAACAGTTTTGCCAAAAATAAAAGAAAACTTCACAACAGGATCTCGAATAATAACTGCTAAATACTTAATTAAAGTCAAAATAAAATGCAGGCAATCATCTTCAAGAACAACTGCATATAATAATGCAACATTAAAGTCACTTACGCAAACTAATCTTAATTCGTTAATCTCATGATCAAACTGTAGACCGCATCAATGCTGCACCTGAGCAAAAACATCATCTGCATTCATACCAAAAGACAAGACAGAAATCCCAAAACACCTATGCATACAAGACACAGTACACATTAGGTAATGCGAAACATAAGACATTTAAAAATTGTCCAAAGCAGAGTTTACTCAACTTCGAGTTAATCTAACTTAAAATTAGCCCAAGTCAAAAAACTGCATAACACTAGAAAATGTCACCATGCCAGTGCAACCAAGCCTCGAATGAACCTGATAAACAAAGATCCTCCACCAAACAAAGATAAATCACATGAAAAAGTATCTGAACCACCATAGATGGAACCGCACCAGCAGAACCAATGTAATGTCATTTTCTACTATTGCGTACCTATCCGGACTCTGCTTTGAGCTTCGTTCTAAATGTATTCATTTAATATAAATTTATTATTTTATTTCATCTTAAAACGTTGATTAAATTGTTTATGCTGTCAAAGATAATTCGCTCAAGGTTCGTTAAGTTATAATCACCACGTGTATGTGCTGAATTTAGTTTAGAATCGTTTCGTAGACGTTTAAACATTTTTATCTCAATCTTACTTCGTAGAAATTTTGTTAATGTTTCAGCATTTCTATGTTCTTAAGAAAGTCTGGTTCACATTCGAAATGTAAGGGTTAACGTTTTTCCATGATTGATATACTTTTATATATTTGGTTTCATAATGCAATGTATATTATTTTGAATCATTTATACGTTAAAAGAATTTTAGCATTCCTCCGGGAGTCTCAGCTTGGCTATCGGTAAGGAAATCGATTCGACCGCATGGCCGAGCCCGCTCCATACGTTAAAATTCATTGTTGATACAAAATTGTGAGTTTGAAATTTTAAGTTTTGTGGATTATAGTGTTCTTCTGGAGTTGGTCATGGAAAAACAATGACGACATTCTCGTCGGATTGAATCACAGAATTCACGTGTAGTGGATAAGAACTCCCAGATTTCTTTTTGTTTCGCAATTTAATTGTCGTCCTTAATGGGGATTGTGTTGTTAACAGCGAATTTTGTAAAGACTCCATTATCGTGGTGCCTTTTTAATCACCTGTTTTGTGTTGTGCGTGTTAGTCGCAATTCTTGTCTTATTCGCAATTCAGTTGCCACCAATGCTCCGGGAAAGAGATTTTGTGTGCTGGCCATGAATGCAGTGATTTTGATGCTTTAGTACTCTGCATAAACCACCCGATTATCCCAATAGACACTGTATTGTAAGTAGACAAGATCGTTTAAGAACAATTTTGAAGACGCTCTGATTTAATTCACATTGAAGTGCTTCGGACGATTGTGTTACAGATTTAACTGTGAATGAACAAGTGTTGACCACTCAAGAAACCGTCTGAAGCCCCTAGTCGCTACTACTTATTATTTTGAGGAACCTTTTTGGACCCATGTTGGCAAATTCCGAAAAACCCAAGAATTAGTACGTAAGAAATGAATCATATTATTAGTTGTGGTCAGATTCTATTGATGTTTAGCGCATAATTTGACAGTTGTAAAAGAATCTTCTAAAATTTAAATTGGAGGTTATAATAATTAGTTTTTGTAAAACGAACGTTCGAAGGTAGAATTAAGTTTTAAATGTTTGTTTTCTTTTATGCTAATCTAAAAGTAATTATTGGATTTGCAGATGCTTATGAGTAAAGAAAGTCAAATTATAAATATCCATTTTGGAAATTTATAAGTTTTGCAAAATAATTTGTTGCTGAAGTTATAAAGTTTAGTTTATTTTGTTTTATTTAATTTTCTCATATTTACTTTGATTCTTCCCTTCTGGGTGGAATAATAATATTTTAGTCACTTATATACATTTTAGTGTTTCTTTGTTTTTTTATCAATGAATTAATAAATTAAAGTTCCTTTTAATGCTTTATTGAACCATACCTGTAAGGGCTTTTATTTGTGTACTTGTGTTTATCTTTTTTAACAGGGTGAGCCATCCGTGGATCTTCAGAAGGGCTTAAATAAACAAATTATTGTGTATAAGAATAACGTAATTTTAGCTTGAAATATTGATGTACTTGAGTGGTTAGCAGGTTTCAGATTGTTATATATTTAATATTTGTTTGGTAAGTGAGGGTGTATCAAGTCGATCGCTCTAGTAAAATTTTGTGTAATCAGCATTTATGAAACTAGAACGTCAAGCAGTATGTTTTGAGTATTTTGATAAATAAAGCGTCTGCTGTGAACAATTCAGGTGAGCTCATATACAGGATGGTAATTTGTGAAGAGTCCATATACAGGGTGGTATTTTGTAAGAAGTCCATATACAGGGTGTTATTTCCTGAGGCACTTTAATACAAAGTGTCAGGCTACGAGAAGCTGCGTGGGTTGACTTGTGGTTTTCTTTTGACTTTCAGCTTCTGGCGCCCTTAGTTTCTACCATCTTTAAGACATATTTGCAGTTTCTGTGACTGTGAGCTTTTATCTTATACTATTTAAGGTAAGTTTAGTTTGAACCACGCCCATTTTCGTAAAGGGTATTAGGCCTCTTTTTCAAGTTTTTCCCGTTACACCAAATGAACTTGGGATAAAAGACAGACGCAACTCAAAGAAAATACAAATCAGCTTAAAAGCAAAGGATGGTCATGCCATAAATCAATAAGTGCCGATGCATCGCAAATAAATCTTCACTAAAATAGGAAGTAATCAATGGAAAAATAAGACCAAAATAAGATAAATGTCAAAACATTGCTCAAGATTCAAATCGAGCCAAAAGACAGACAACTCAAAGAAAAGGCAAAAAATGGTAGTGCCTGTGCACCACAAATGTGTCTTCGCCCAAATCAAATGCAATAAACACCAAAAGAATGTTTAAGCTACAAATCCGATTAATCACAGCAAAGTAGATCTGGAGTATGGTCACAACAGTAGCAGAACAATGTCAGACGTGGCAAAACAATACCTACTAGAAATGACAAAACTACTTTCCTGAAATTACTAAACTAAGAAAATCTCAAACAAATCACGTTGGATACCAAGGTATCTTTCAGGTGCGTGCGCGAATAATTAACAATTATAATTGTTAAAAATCTAAAGTGAATGAGATTCGCTCATTTTATCTAATGCTATTTCATCTAGAGATTCAGTTTTCTTAGCTTCAAGGTTTGTTATTCTTTAACGTTGAGCTTTAGCAATAAAAATGTTAAATCGTCATCTGAGCTAGAGTTTGTCGGCTTTGTCCATCCCAGTTCGTCTAAAATCGATATGTGCAATTTAACCTTGTCTAATAGCCTATTTTGATTAAGTTATAGGTTAGTTGCTTTGTTAGCAATTGTTTTGCATAATAATAATTTGTGTTTATCATTGTAAGATATCAGTGATTTTCCATTAATGCTCACACTAAAGTTTATTTTTGGATCAAAATGTAGTTATTAGACAAATTGGGGTTGATGAAATGGGTAATTAGATAAAATGAGTAATTAGATAAAATAGGTAATTAGATGAAATGGATAGCGTTAGACAAAATGGGATTAATGGAATTGGGTATATTCGAAATGAATTACACTTACTGTCCAGGCGCTCTCTACACCTTAAAATTATATTATCAAAGTTTAATAAAAGAGAAATCCGCTAATTATTACATATGTAAGTGCTGCCGCTGTATTTAAACATTTTCTTAACCCTCTGATAAATGCATGTATCGTAAGACAAATGCTTTTAAAAATTAAAAATTGTGGAGACTGTCTTAGAAAAAGAAAGAGGCAATCGATGAATTTGGTTTACTAGTCACTTAATTATTATGAAAATTATTTTATTGTGCTTTAATTTAATTCTGATTTAATATAACATAGTGATAGTATAGGTCTCTGTTAAATTCAGAAAGTTTTACAATGAATTTAAGTAATGCCAAGAAGCACCTGGTACTGATTGACCTTGAAAAGAATCACTAGGCAGCAATAAGTTCTTTTTTGAAGTAGTACATTAAACAACATTCTTATATTTGGAGTAGCAATTATTTATATCTAAATATCAAACGTAATAATAACTAACCTGCTGGTGTAGGACATATAGCAGCTAGACGTTTATAAATATTATTTTTAGAAAATGTATAATGCACCTAGTTTTCCCTTGAGATACTTATTCTAAAAAGTCTTATTCCCTTTGTTTATACAGAAAACAAAATGCGAGAATATCAAAAGCATCAAGAAATTTGCGAATCCTTTATGCATTATTGATATCAGACTTGTAGACATTGAAAATTTCTAAAGAAAATATTTTCTGCAGCATTTTATACGTTTATTCTAACTCTTTTCAGCTCGTTTGTACCTTTTTTTTTGGAAATTTTAGTAACAAGTTGTTCTTGTCACGATTAATTAACTAACTTCAAAAGGCTTACTAACAGAGGAAAACTTTAAAATTGATTAACCTTTCATCAAAGAAAAACAAATATTTTTATTCCAAGTTATATATCGCTTATATAGAAGATAATAACATTAGACCTTTGTTTAGAAATATATTACTACAATAATAATAATATAATAACAGAAATTATATTTTCAGGTTACTTTTAAAGTTAACTCATGGGATTTGAAGCTTGTAATTAGAACGTAAAGTTTATGATTTATGTGTCATTGTATTATTTATTATAATATATAAAAGATATCGTACACAATACCTTGGGGAAACCATTTGTTTTTACAAAATGTTAACATTGACAGTAATTATTCTCTATTATGATTTTCACTAACAAAACAATTGCAAACATTACAACAATTACAATCAGTTAAAACAATCCAAACTGCAATAAATAACAAAATAACAGAAACCATTCATATTTATTATACGAAATACCTTATCAAACAATTTACTACTAATAAAAGTGATATTTATGATTCCAATAATTCAATACCATCAAACATGTCAAACGTAGCACAAAGTATTTTCATCCTGAAGCAAAACAACACATCCATTTTTCCTGTTTCATATTCAACAATGAAAGAAAAAAGTCGGCCGCATTTCAAGGTTAACGCATTATTGAAGAAAATCTTTCAAATTGATCAATCCAAATTTAAATTCTATTTATGAATCTCTACCACCTCTCACTTTTCCCAAACTAACGCCCACAATAATTAATTAAGGGATGCTGTTGTGTATAATAAAATTATCAAATGGAAGTAATTTATTTTTAATTAGTTATGAAATCGTAATAAACTAGAAGTAGGAGTAAATCTTAATTAAAGGAAAGACCGTTCCAGCTTTCACTGAAATTTCTACAGTTTAAATTAGCGCGTTAGTAAAGGGAAAGGGAAATGGTACGGCAAATGAAATTCTGACCAGTAAGTTTTATAAAAAAAAATCTATGAGAGGACTCTTCATTTCTAGTTATTGTTTGAAAAAACATCGCAAATAAAATGGAAGTCACAGAGGTATATCAAATATGTTTTAAATCAATGTATGTTGTAATTAATTTATCATCTTATAATCTTTCTTTAGAGGAATTGAGTCTTCTATGGGGATGCATTTTAATATACATTTAGAAATCGCATAAATTGTTCAAGTTGTAGCATTTTCCTGAAGTTACGTTATTTAAGAGCCGTTTCAGACGCCACAAGCAAAATTATTATTAACGATCAAGAGACGCTCATATACAGGGTGATCATTTTAAAACTTCCTAGCTTGAATAACTCTTTAATTAGTAAAATTATCAAAAATCGCTGAAACGCGTCGATTTTATTTTGGAGGGGGACATTTAATTAACCTACCCTAGTGAGTTGGGAAACTTTCACCCCCCCCCCCAAGCTTTAAATTGCACTACCTCAAGTGTAATATATCATTTTAAAGGGTATAAGATCTTTTACATCAACGAAAATCAAAATCGTCCCAGCTGTTCGTGAATTAGAAATAGAAATGTATTTAATTTGATCAATACACTTCTGTCTCTAGTTCAT
>VTPC01002340.1:104937-140771 GCA_011009095.1 Ignelater luminosus
ATAGAAATGTATTTAATTTGATCAATACACTTCTGTCTCTAGTTCATGAACGGCTGGGCCGATTTTAATTTTTTTTTTTTTTATGTAAAAGATTAAGAGTTTTATACCTTTTAAAATACTATATCACACATAGGGTAGTGCCGTTTAAAATTTTGGGGTGGGAGTGGTTGGGGGGAGGATGAAAGTTTCCCAAAATTCTAAATGACACTACCCCATCTGTGATATATCATTTTAAAGGGTATAGAATTTTCATTTCTTTACATCTAAGAAAATTAAAATCAACCCAGCCGTTCGTGAATTAGAGACAGAAACGTATTCATTGAATTAAATACATTTTCGGCCGATTTTAATTTTCTTTAATGTAAAAGATTGAGAATCTTATACCCTTTAAAATAATATATCACAAATGGGGTGGTGTCGTTTAAAATCTTGGGGTGGAGGTGGTTGGGGAGAGGGTGATAGTTTCCAAACTGATTAGAATACGTTATCAAATGCCCCCTTCCAAAACAAAATCGACGCATTTTAGCGATTTTTGTTAATTTTACTAATTAAAGAGTTATTCAAAGTGGGAAGTTTTAAAATGATCACCCTATATATAGAAACAAAAAATACTTACTATAAAACCACACATTGCGATTTTGTCGGAAACGGTTTTATAGGTCCGGTGAAATTTGATACAGCAACGGCATTAATACAAATATCTAAGACATATCGTCAAATTTCGCCGAACTCATAAAACTACATCCGGCAAAAACGTATTGTGTGGTTCTACACTTATACCATACAGCAACTAGTCCAGTATATACATAATACTTTTCAACCCCCAAAGGGGGTCGCAAATGTTTTAAAGAGGATCACATGAATGTTCTATTTCAGAATTGCTTTCATCTGCCGTTTCTGTTTGTTAAGTATTTCTCTTCTAAATTATGGATAATTTAATCCAGTTCTGTTGCAATTACGCTTTTGCTTTGCTGCCTATAGTTATTCTTTGCAATTTTCTAGAATTAATCTTTTGTTTGTATGGTGATATCCAAACACTGTTTATTTGATTTAGACCCATCAAAGAATAATTTTTCAAACCTTGCACTTGCATGCCATGCTTTGCTAATAGGGTTTGTAAGTTTTCTCAGCTTTACTTGAGTTCTCCGTAATTCCTTTGATTCTCCCTTATATTTTACCAGCGTAAATATACAGAATTTAATTTTGCCAATATTAAGAAAAACTCTGGAATAAGTAAACGTTAGTATTCAAGGGAAATAAACACGACACAAACCTTTTTTGTGATAGCTTAGTTCAAAGCTTATTTAATTCTGCATTCTTTTTATTTTGTACACCAGAAGATCTAAGAATAAGCTCAAAAAAGAGCGAAAAGTGGCCTTTTTCGCCATCGTGTATTTCTACGTCGTCGCATTTTAATGATTCTTACATATATGACCCCACTGCCAATATTCTGTCCATTCCCCGCTAGAAAAACGACAGAAACAAACAGAGAAAGCTGTGGCCCTTAATGTCCAAAATCGAAAAGTACAGCCGCTGTATTTGGGAATCCCCTGCCATTTTCTTAAGCTGACCGAAAGTAAGTTTGGTTTCATAAGCCTTTTAGGCGTCCTTACTTTTTACAGTGTTCTTACAACTTTCACCAAAACACGTTTTCCCATTTCCAACATCGGTGGTAGAAAGATCTTCAAATCTAGATCGAAAAAACTTATAGAGGGAAAATCAAAAGAGCTAGGAGAATTAAATTAGGGTGCCGTGGGAGATAACCTCAGGTACAAAGAGCTGTTGGTTAAAAAGAGAAAATAAACGCTATGCTTTGCTTTGTGCCAAATCACAAAATGCATGAAAACCTCTAAGATTGTCCTTGTCACTGGATATCGAAAATGTTTAAAAAATTGCCTCTTCGTAACATTTTAGCTTAGTTTAATTGGATTCGTGTTTGTCTTGCCTCCCTACCCTTTTAAAACTAAGAATAAATTGTTTTATCTTGTATGATGCAGTATAGGTTTGAGATCCTATACGCATTTCAATAAACAAATTTCGGCAATTCTGGAGAATTCTTTGTCTAGAGCCACGGGAGCCAAACTGGCACACGAAGAATCTTGCCATTTGAAGTTTCTGAGTAAAGTTGAAGTATTTCAGGGTTTTTCTCAAGAAAGAAATTATTTGGGGTGGATTTTTTTACATTATTCTATGGGTTTATTTTTTTTATTTCGTTATTCGTCTTTATTTTTCTTTAAACAAAAATGATTTATTCTACAGTTTATAAGTACTCAAATACTAAATTTACTTATGCCTACGTCTGTAATTCTGAAAGATTTGGAAGTCTGCTTCCTGGTAACCTCTCGTTTGGTCATCACTTATGTAAATGTATGAACCACAACCTGGTTTTTACTGCGCTAGCCGCAGCTGCATCTCCAAGTAGCCATTTTGTACTAGATGTAGATCAGCACTAAGAGAAAATCGAAGCAGCAGCATTAAATTATTCATCACCTGAATAAAGAACACACGTCTGGTAGTTTAATGAACTATCAGTAGTATGTGTGTAGTGTAGTTATAAGTATATCAAGTTGTAAGGATCAGATTATCTTCACAATAACAAAGATAAGATAAGATAAGATAAGATAGTTTAAACGTCCAAATAATCCAAAGTAGTGAGTTGAATTTAAAAACCCTAAATGTAGAAAACTGAAGTAATTTTTTTTTATTACCTTTATTACCAATACACTTCTGTAAAGTTGTTTGCGGTTTGTAATAACGTAATATATCATTTATTTTTGTAATCTCATGCTAGTCTTTTTAATAGTAATTAATTTAAAAATTGTCTAATTGAGCTACTTAAGCAAAATTCTCTACCCAAGGCTACTTGCTAAGCTAGGCAGGTACTTGTGTACAAACACGGATAGATGTATATATTATTTCAGATTACGAAAATGCAAAGTTTTCTTTGTTTCAAGTAAACATTTTTATTAACACAAGAGGAAGATGAGGTATTAGTTCTCTATAAGTAGCTACTGCTACAGCGAAAATGGTATGTTGATGACCCGCATTTCAGTACTAGTGTCGGTGAATTCAAACATAATACTAGATAGCTGTATTCACAAAACCTTTCCATTGTTATGCTTCTATCAATTTACTATTTTCTATTGTAACGTCAATAAGTCCCTTCCAGGTCACCAAATAGCTTTGCTTGACGCTAACAAATGCTCGTGATTTCTTTTCATTTTTTGCAAGATGAATTTATAGAATATTTTACAAAAACGATTCTCGTATCTAGTTACGTTAATTCGAAAAATTACAACATGAAAATACGCCTAAAGCTCTTCTTAATTCTACTGAGTATTATCTTACTTTTATTTCTAAAACAGAACACAGCCTTTGAAATATTCTTCGAATACTGAATAAATAATAACTCTCCAAATTGATCGGCTATTTCCTTCGCTTCTGTTGACATTATCCGTTTCTTAATTAACTGTATTGTACAATTTTCCTTTTAGATTAGAGTAGGATATCCCCTGGAAGGATGATATCTGATACCTTTCTCCACTGACATCATCCATTATACATTCTGCAGGTGTCCCTGCCATACATTTCCCAATTAACCTGTATACGTGGATGTTTCTGAGTAATTAAACAAAATTTTCAAAAAGTAATGCAAATTGCATGCTTTATGGAGACCTTTTTAATGCAAAATTATTTCCTCAAAATTATAACATAACATGATTTTATATGTATAGTAAACTTTATACTAGATAAGTAAATAGTGATAACGTACTACAAAAATACTTCTTAAACATACTTCTGTTTATAGCTGTTAGAAAATTCAAGATGTTTTTAAGAAATAGAGTAGTTAAGAGTTTCTAAAACCTTAAATCTTTGCTCAAAATGTCTTCTCTCTTTGTGTTTACTGCAACAACTGCAACAACTGTTAGCACCTTCTCTCCATTGTAATATGTATTGCTTATTTCGAATCGTCTAGAAGGAATAAGATATAACAAACAACGTATAAAGCAAATCACAACTATCAAGACAAATTTGGGCGTAAAAATCAACAGTCCGTTTTTTAAATACATCTGTTTGACCTAAATATGACAAATTGATTTATTCCCTCATAGCTCACTAAAATGCCTATAAAATATTTTTTTACCTCTGCTTACTTGTACATCATTCCAAAAAACAATACCGGACCCTTCATGGTAATCCGGAATTTATTATTTTTAATTGCGTTATTCAAAATCAAGCGTTGATTATTAGTGGAAATCGATCGGGATAACAATATTTTTATAGGATTATGAGAAAGTACGCCAAGGAGAATAGAAGAAGGATGTACAAATCAAGAAAGACAAATAAACTGCGTTTCAATTTGCTACCTGGTAGCAATTATTTCCCCTTGTTATTCGACAGATACAGATGTAGCCTGATTCGAGTACTCTTCAAGGTTTATATCACTGTTATTCTATAATTCTACCAGTAGTAATAGAAATCAATTCTTATAGAGGTATTTCCTTGAATAACAATGTCCTCTTAAGAAGATTAAAAAGATTAGCTTGATGTTTGTTCCAGTTACTGTTTCGCTCAATCTCTGTTTCAATCTAGCGAGCTAAGTGAAAGAATTCTTCAAGACTTCATCCTTCACTCTAATTTCAGCACTTCCTGTATCGGAAGGATAGCCTTATATCTGTCCTTGAGTGCAAAATTAGACCAGTCTTTGGTGGATTACCTACGAGCTCTCTTTTCAAACGCCGTAATCATTGTACTGTTTATTCCAAGTATTCTCTGTATCACTTGTAGTGCAACCGATATGACGTCCAAAAATAGTATCCATGATACAACACATCATGAATGAGGCATCTCGTTGTATTTCATATTCTTCTCCTTTCTTTTTTCGCAGACGGAATATTAATTTTATAATGCTTGATCGTTTTTACCATGATAGATGTGATGATATAGTACTCGCAAAAACATTGACGTAGAGAAATCCTACATTCAATATTGATTATTATTGCTTTTTTGCGTGTCTCATCATATTATAGAAAATATTGCTGACTATATTCAATATCGAAATAAGGCAATTGAGTATCTTTTGCATAAGATTTAGATTAAAAACGAATCTTTTCAAAACTTCTTTGCTTTCTTACAATTTAGAACTGCAATCGCAAGGTCAATCGTTCCAAAACTCTATACCTCTTTTGGATCATAACATTATATCTTTCTATCATTAAATGAAATATTGTTACTGCGTTATTGAATTTCTACAGAAATCTTTGTTACCAAAAATAACAAAAGAAAAGAAAACTCCAGATTTCGTAACATGCAGTAAAAGTTGCCTTGGAAAGACTTCCTTTAAGCGTATGTACGTTAATTGTAAACGGTATGGGCGTATTGTAATCTTGAGAGAATCGCCCTTGTTCATAGACTTAAAGAAGCGATGCATCTGTCAATGTTTGACATCACTTGTAACAAACAAGAGCAAGTTCAAAACTAACCTATAATTCATGGTTTTATATTTAAATGTATTTGCTTGTATTTAAAATCTTCATTCTGTTTTCTCAAAATAAACATAGACATATCCAAAGCGATAACCTGTAAGGTCATTTTAAATTACCGCATAATCATCCGACGTCTGTTTCATTTTAGTTCAGAAGTATATACAGGGTGGTCCAAGATTCCGCTCTAGTAAGATAATAGCTTTATGTTAGGAAATAGAAACAAATTGAAAGCAGAAAGCAACATAGTGCCTTTGGAAGCATAACTTAAAACTATTTTGAATTATACAGGGTGTTCGATTTGTTTGTGGCAGCATCTTACATTATTTTTTCAAATAGAACACCCTGTATATTACTTCATTTTTGGATTTCCTATTGCATTTAGATTCATTTTTATTAACCACATGTTTGGTCTAAATTGCGCCGTTTTCGAGATATTTAGTATTTTTTGGAAAAATTTAGTTTTACATTGTTCTGGAAATTTTGAAATATCTCTGGAACTAAACAGAATACGAAAATGCGGTTTGATCATCGTGTCAAATACGGGTTGCTACATCAATTGTGTTACGAATGACTTTGTTAAAGATTACGATGGTCCCATTATGGATCATTGAAAATGAAGATCTTCAGTCATGGATAATTTGATATTTTTAAATAGAACGATATGAAAATTTTTGTATAATCAGACTTAAAATTTAATTTTCTATCATTTTTATTTAATGGACTTTGGGTCTATCTGCGGTGGTTTAAGCGTTATTTTATAAAAACGCTAATTTTGTTAATTTAAATAACCATATTTAGTAAAGAGGGCTGTGCTTAGAAACAGTAGTTGCAACTAACACTTGAATTATGCATATGTACATGTACATTTATATTTTTTTTGTGTTTTCAACAAAACAAAAGAAAGGAACTCTAGCAATTTTCAACAAAACAGTACCTACTACAACATTACATGTTGCAGGTCATCTTACAGGGCTATGACGACCAATTCATCGTCAATACGTTTATTAAGATGATTTGTAACGTGACGAATGCGCTGGTGCGCCGTCGTGTTGAAAAATTAGTGTATTTTTTAAGTATAGCCCTCTGCTTACAAAATACAATTTTTCAACACGATGGTGCACGAGCGCATTCGTCACGTTACAAATCATCTTAATAAACTTATTGACGATGAATTGGTTGCCATAGCCCTGTAAGATGACCTGCAAGATGTAATGTAGTAGTAGGTACTGCTTTGTACTTAAGGAAGAATTTACGCTGAATTTAGCTGTATACTAATAAACGTAATAATTTTGTTTAGTTATACTCTGCAGAGCCATTTTGTAATAAATTTTTAATAACCAATTTAGACAACTTAAATTAAAGTCGCCTTTGTTAAAATTATAAAGATTTAAGCGAGTATTGTTTTGTTCAGTTTATGAAATAATTAGTTTTTCTTTTTTTTTTATTGGTGTTAAACATTTCAATCAGTTTTTATATCATAATATTAAGTATTCTAAATTAATTGATTTCCATCGAATATAAATTTTACGATATTATAACACATTTATTTATTTGTGAATAATATTAATTTAGTTGTTCTGGCGTTTGCCTGTTTCTTCCTTCATTTAAACTTTTCTATTATGGCGTAAATAAATGGGTATTGTATAATTTTGTTTGGTTTTATTGTGTCTTTGTTTTGTTCTAATAAGATTTTTTGTGTACTGAATGTGAGCCAGATTTGGGAAAGGAATCTTGACCAAATGATTATTATTTCTTTATTTTGTTATAAATAGAGTGTGCTATTATAGGTGGATGAATTCATGCAGACAGGACTCGATGGTGTTAACTCGTTAATTAATTAATTTATTTATTCATCTTTTGCTCTTGGCAGTAAATCTCCAACCAAGCCATAAAGGGTGCTGTTTATTTGTTTATTCTTAAAGTAAATAATTAATATGGTAATATGGTATGGTAATATGGTATGGTAATATGGTAGCTTTTCCCAAAGAAAGTCTATCTGGGAAAGTACTTTTTTTATGTGTACGTCCAGAGTTATAGATATATATCGCCCTATTTGTCAACGTAAATGCATCTATATACAGGATGTTAGTATCCAAGGTACATATATACATATATTTTGAAGGTGCTTATATACAGGGTGTTGGCCTGCGAGGAGCTGCGTGGGCTGGCATAATGTTTTGGATTTCCAGCTTCTGGCGCCCTTAGGTTTTACTATCTTTAAGTTACTTTGACAGATTTAGTGGGTGTGTAAGCTTTCCCTTTAGTTTTAAAGGTAAGTCTAGTTTAAACCACACCCGTCTTCGACTTGAGCTACGGGATTGAATATCTTCCGACATCCGTAACGGGCATTAGGCCTCTTTTTCAGCTTTTTCCTGTTACAAACCTTTGATTGCAACATATCGCGTAGCTATGATTAATTTATCCCAACGGGCAGATTCTTGAAAAAGGATGTTTGCTTGCTATGAAAGCTAACAAAGTTTTCAAAAGTACAGAAACCGCAAACATTTTAAATTACTGTTGTGTTATTAACCTTCAAAGTTGAATAAGCTGTAGAAGAGTTTCTAAGATTCTTTCTAAAAAATGGAAAGTAATATAATCATCAGGAATTTTAAGTTAGCTTGTGTTTCCTATTTGGTAATACGGTTAGACATTTACTTTGCAATTTATTTACCAATATAAATTAAAAATTAAAATTCATCGCCCTAGCGTTAATTTACAAACCTTAATTGGTTCATTCATATTCAAATTTGCAAATAAAATTCGTTCTAATCACTTTTTAATTTTCAATGTTAGTGTTAGCTAGACCCTAACATCTTCAAATGTAATTTCATTCGAACTATTCCAGGTTGGAATTGATTGAACAGCTTTCGGAACGTAACACAAGTTTGCAATGTACGAGTTGAGAATGATAATCTTTTATTGAATCAAACATCTTTAGTTGTACCACAATACAATTACTTTTACTTCCTAAATTTGTTAAAAACCCTTTTAGCTATATTATATGTAAAATCGCGTATCCCTACATTTTAATATTCGTAATTACACATGCAGCTGTTAATCAAGTGTTCACTTTTAATTACTTTAATGGATACTAAAGTTTGCTAATTATTTGAAAGCTATTCAACGGCTGACGATTATTTATAATAGAATTGTGGTATAAAGTTAGTGTTACCGTCGGTGCTTTTAAATGGCAATGTAACTAAATAAAAATCAATTAATTTAAAAGTCTTACCTTTTACTAATAAAATCAAAATACAAGGGTTTCATTCGTGGAATAATATAATTCTTTGTATAACAAGTAGCAACCGCTATAAAGGAAAATATTTCAAAGCGAAGTAAACAAACAAACAAGCAATCCTTTATGAATACGCCACATTAATTTTCATTTCGTGCACGTAAAACAAAGAGAATTTTATTTTATATTCTTGGAGGGATGTGTGGCAAAAATGACTTACAAAAATGTAATTCTACAGGTGTAAACAAGTGGACTTGTTTTCTACGCAAAAGCGAGGATAAAAAAGAGTGAAATAAATTGCCCACTTTCCTAAGAACCTTCCTACGGTAGATAAACAGATACTTCATTCCAAGTCGCCCTATATTAAAATTTACAGGTTACAGGAATACAAACTAATAGCAATGAGTCATTTATGTGTTAAATTTGTAATCCATAAGTAATTTACAATTCACAGTTATTATTGATCGTCTTTAATCAAGTTAATTAAGGCAACAAGAGCAAAAGTACGATTTTCCCTTCCAGAACAAAACTTGTACTAATAAAGTATGTATACCTACACAGGCGAGGATAATGGTGGAATATAAACGGACTACTGTTATTGCGCGAACCAAAATATTTTGATTAAATGTATTCGAGCATGTAAATGCAACCTCCAAACAGGATATGTTCGTAAAGCTACAATCCCCTAAAACATAGATAAAAGCTGGAGAGTTGGATGGGCCACCGGACGATAATAAATTAACTTTGAGGTAACTCTTTGTACTAATATGTACAGCAAACAAAGCTTTGATTATAACTTGCACGATCTCAAAAATTTTGTTAATTAATAAACCTAGTAACATTGTAAAATGCTCCGTAACTTGCTGTTTAAAAAATGTAATAAGGTAATGACTTAAAATGATGTTGTAAATTGGGTGCTTTTAAAATGAATTTATTTTATAAACGACAATGTGTCCTATCTGATGATAAATGAGAAAAATCTATCATGGTTAATTGAACTGAATACCAATAAGGTTCTGTAATACATTAACGTAAACGGATGGAGTAGCATGAAGGTCGAATTAAAGTGGAAAATCAAGCATATGGGAATATTAAAATTCGGTTCTGTTGAAAGAAGTTATTATGCTTTAAAAATTTTACGAGACGAAGAGTAATATTGTAATAAGGTGTGCAATGAAATATGAGTTTTTATCACTTTTGGATTTATGGAACCTTTCCAGAATAATTTAACTCCGAATATTATAAATTAAAAGGGTTGTGTCACTAACGTCAAATTGTAAATAAAACAACTATGCAGGGTGTTTCAACGTTCTACAGGCAGAGATGTTGTCGTTATTTGAAGTAACATCGAAAGAATTCACCAGGGAAAGTTGTACAAAACGATTATCTTAAGGTTTTAAAAATTCAGCTATACAGAATGTTTTATAAAAGCGTGACCTACCAACATTTTGTTCGTTTGAATGAAACACTCTATCTATTTACCTAAATGTCTTCTTAATCTTGGCTCACAATAATATGTATATAGATATTGATCAGTGTCTTAACCAGTACTTGTTATTTTAATGAGCATGCGAGAAGTAGATTATTAAGTTAAAAATATTGCCAAACTGAAAGCAAAAAGATTGCCTTATTAGATGTACAGTAGACTTGAAAATAATTAACAATATTTGTCCCGCTTTCTAAAATATCCTTGGCAACAACTAATAGTTTTACAAAGTATTCGTCTGTTTTCCTGAGACCCTCCTCTTTCATAATTCGACAAAATCAAAGGTACGCTCTACAGTACCAAACCTAAAAAGTTAAAACCTACAACAACAATCCCAATGTAATTACACTATGTGATTAAATCCACTATTGTGACTTTGTCTAAATGAAGATTTAGTTAGACTGGTTAATCATCAGTGGAATAAATTCCATTTTTGCTTACCATAAAGATGATAGATCGAGGTAAGAAGGTGGATCGGATAATCTGACAATCACTTGATTATTGGAGAGATACAGTCAAGGTTGAAATCATAAGTAGGAGAAAGATTTTGTAAAAAAAGAAAAATCTAAAACTGTAAAGTCTTCTTGTATACCACACTAGAAAGAAAAACTACACTTCAAAGTAAAATTAAGGGATCAAAATATAATCGCGTTGCGTGTTTTTGTTACTAGAAATATCAGGGTGGTACTTGATTATAATAAATAAATAGGATTATTACTATCTCATACATCTATAATAGAAATATAAGTTGTAAGTACAAAAGAATGTTTTGCGCAATGTACTATACCGGGTGCTGCATCGGCGGACGCAACATAGGAAATCCCATCCTAATTTTGAAATGTTTAGATATTGGTTCCCCTAATTATTTTAGCATTAAACTTTATTTAGGTTTTTTGAAGGGCATTGCAAGATGATATACATTGAGCAATTTGAGCATTTTATGATAACACAGTTAGAAGGTATTTAAAGAACGGTGTGTGCACAATGCAGGTTATATGCATAGTTCAGCAGCAACATCAAATAGGTCTGTAAATTTTTACACTCAACTATTTCTATTAATTATCTATGACAGTTTGACAATCAATTTAAATTTTAACTATGAATTATGCAACAACGGAGAAAATCGCCATAATAAAGTGGTATTATGCAGGGAACACCATGCAGAAAGTAATTCTGGTTTTGTTAGCATTTAAATAATTGTGAATTATAAGTTAATAGCAATAAAGTAATTGATATTCGACGTTGCTGCTGTACTATGCACATACACGCACATTTCTTTAAATATCTTCTAATTGAGTTATCATAAAATGCTCAAATTGCTCGGTGTATATCATCTTGCAATGCCCCTCAAAAAACCTAAATAAAGTTTAGTGCTAAAATAATTAGGAGAGCCAATATCTAAACATTTCAAAATTAGCATGGGATTTCCTATGTTGCGCCAGCCGATGCAGAACCCGGTATAGGATGTTAGCAAATCTGGAGCTGGCTCTATCAAAGTACCAGGTGGAATAAATATGGAAAGACCAACAAGGCTAGTTGCAATTAATGAAAGAACTCTAACTGCTGCGAGGTATAGAGACGAAATTATCATTATACATACGCACCTATTTGCGCAACAGATTGGTTCTAGATTTATCTTTATACATGATAATGCTTGTCTTTATGTTGCCATTATTGTAAATCACCACCTAATCGATGCTAATATTGAAACTTTAGTATGGTCAGCTCATAGCCCTGACCCTATCGAGCACGTCTTGGATATGTTCGATAGGAAGGTTAATCGCTACCAATTGCTCCAGTCACACTGGAAGAATTTATATAAGCCGTTCAGTCAGCATGCTGCAGGAATATATTAACTGACTTATTATTCGGAGTATGCATTCTCTGCATACTCTGGAAACTTGCATAGCCGCTAGAGAAGGAACTACGCGTTATTTAACAATTGTGTAATATTTTCAAGCTGATCTGGTTTTTAATCGTTTGATAGATAGATCCTTTTTCTCGTGTTTGCGTAATAATAATAGAAAATGTTTAAAGGTATTCCTACCGTTGCTTACATTAAGTATTGTAGTGTTACCATTACTTATAATTTCCAAGGCATATTTATCTTTTTTGTTCATGCCTTAATTGTAAACTCTGTAAATGCTGTGTTATACATTTCAGAGTATCAGCATCAATTTTATCAGCCAAACTTGATATAAACTTATAAATAGAGGGAAATGAGTCCAGTTTTCCATCACCAACTCTCTTTTGCCATAAATTTAGTTTTTCTATGGTAGCGTTCACTTTATCTTGAACGTGAAACAATGAAACTTCTTTGCCTTGCAACGATAAGTTGAGACAATTTAAAACACAGAATATATCTGCCAAGTATTCCAATTTACAAAGCCATTTCCAGTCGTGTAAACAGTTTTTCAGCTCAAATCTATCATTAAGAAAAACTTAAGGTTCATGTCTAAGTTCAAATAATCGGTTTAGAATTTTCCTTCGAGATAACAAACGAACATCGGTATGAAAAAGAAGCTAAGTATGACTACTTCCCATTTCTTCACACATTTGCGAAAAAAGTCGTGCATTCAAACGACGGCCTTTAATGTAGTCAATGATTTTCACGCTTTCATCAGAACTTTCTGTAGATCAGCGGGCATCTTACGTGTTGCCAAAGCCTCTCTGTGTATGCAACAATGTGTGGATATAACATTTGGAGCAACATTCTGAATTTTTGCAACGAGTCCTTTATTAACTCCGACCATACTTTTTGCTCCATCTGTGCTTATTCCAACACATCTATTCCAATCAATTTTGTTCTCTTGCATAAATTTATTCATAACATTAAAGATGTCTTCTCCTGTTGTATGACCTCACAAAGGCTGGCAAACTAAAAAGTCGTCATGAATTTCTTGATCCTTTTCGTATCTAACAAACGCCATAAGATTTGCAAAGTTCGCAATATCAGTAATGTAATGCATAATAACGACTTTAAGAAATATCAGACAATAACATCTGCTTTACATTATAAGACATATCAATGATTCGTCGATGAACTGAATTATTTGAGAGGGGAACGCGGCCAAAGTTTGTTTCGCTCCATCTCCTATCATTACTTCTGCCATTATCTGGGCTGCAGGCGTGATTAAAGTTTCGTCAATCGTCTCCGCAATTAAAAGCGATACGCGATACGAAGCTTCTAGAATTTTTTTATTGTCACCTCCTGTCAAACCCCGCATTACTTTTCGAGACTGATTTAAATCCTTAAGTTTGTTTTCAAAAAAACTCGATGGATTTATCTTTGTACTGATTGTGGTTTGTCTCAAAATAGCGCTTTAAGTTCGATGGTTTCATGCTTTCATTTGTTAGATCTTCAAGACAAATGACGCAAAATAGAATAGGCTCTTCTTCATTTTCAGTCCATGAGAATCCAAATTTAAGATATCCTTTGTCAAACTTGCGAGTTTTCCTTGTTTTTTCCTTAACAGGTTCTCTCAAAATTGAAGGTGGTTCGCCGTCGTTAATTTCATTATTTTCTGTTTGTTAATTGCTACTATAATTCGGTTTGGAAGATCCAGATTTCAACCAGCGATCCATAACTTTAAATGTTAGGGATAAAATTTATATTTTGTGAAAATAATCAAATTTAATGCGACTTACTCAAGCACGTAACAAACCTTTCCTATTGGAAAAATCGCACGAAATCTAAAAATACACACACGTACGCTGTAACATTTCAATGTGTACTAAAGGTTTTTGTGTGTAAGTGGCTTTGGACACTGTTTGGGCCATAGGTTGGAGTGGAGAAATGCGCAGAATCACAGCGCCCAAACTGTTCCCGTACCTCTGGGAGTAAACATACCACACTTTGGGAAACACTGACTTAAATCATTAAAATTGATCTTCACAATGTAAAAGTCTGGTTTTCTGTCATTACTAAATAATTATTTAGAGGATGTTAACTATACTAAAGTCCACAAAAGTTGAATCTCAATGTAAGCAAACGCACTTGACTGAGGTACGACCTCCTGTAAAACTATTCATGTCTTTGGAGTAAACAACAACGAGCTTATCACTAAATAGAATAAACTTGAAACCTCCCACAAATACGACTGCCGGTCAACACATCCAGAATTTTGTTTTGACGGAGGCCACAAACTCGTTGGGTTTAGTATAGGAACGTAAACCGCTGTCATTTCTTTATAGGATACAGGACTATATTCTCTTTCTGCACTCATATTTTGCGGATTCAGTATATACTGAGTGTTAGGAAAAACGTATAAATATTTAAGCGGCATATAGTATAACCAAGAAAAAGTAAAAAAGTCTTGATGAACATGTGTCTGCAAATCAATCGATTTCGAGATAAGAGCGATTTTCGTTTTTGTAAATTTTTGTAGTTTTTAACGTTTAACACTACAGAACACGATCATCACTTCTATTTCGACACAAAATCTTCTTTTTCTTCTCAAGAAGGAGCTCCGCACCCTTTCTAAAATGCCCGAGTGTGCTTCAATTGTTTGACAACATTGCTCAATTCGCTGTTGCAACTCGGCAAAAATATTTACAGTTGTTGCATACACTAAAATTTTCAAGTAACCCCAAATACAAAAATCTAAGGGAGTTAGGTCAAAAGACCTACTGGGCCATGGCCCCCCTCATCCTATCCATCTCATATGAAATGTTTCGTTCAAGTGCCCCCTAACAACAAGATAAAAGCGGCGGTGTCACATTTTGCATAAATCAAACATCCAATCTCTGATTTAGATGAGTATCTTCCAAAAGTTTGGGCAAATTGAAAGTTATGGCTTTCTTTCACATTCAAAAACAAAAATCGCTCTTATCTCGAAAACGGTTGATTTGCAGACCCATATTCATTAAGACTTTTTTACTTGTTTTGGTCGAACTATATGCCCCTTAAATATTTAAACGTTTTTTTAACACCCTGTATATGAGTACAGAAATGCTCTACCCTTTCAGGTGGACTACTTAATGTTAATTTCAAAAGTAAAGAATTTATCGATTCAGCTATTAGAAGAATTACAACGTATTAAACTAAACGCGGGAACGTGACCTAAATCAATGGAATTGGTGTCATCTGTTCGTCACAGATATCGAATTTGAAGAAATCGCAAAAGTTAGTCTGTTTTACAATGTCTTTAAATTGAATTCAAATAATTAATTATAAAAAATGTAGAACAAAAAGTTTTGAATGTGTTGCTTACTCATAAAAAGCATAGGTATGTATCTTTGAAGTTAGCAAAAGTCGAAAACGCTCCCTGAAGAAACTATAATGAATATGACTATATCAACCCAGTCAATAAGAATTATTTTTCAGTTCACTTGCAGTATGAATTATAAGTTCTTGGTGTAGAAAAGATAGTCAGTTCACAGATGCAAAATCAAACAGTAACAACCCATAAAGTAGATGTTGCTTGAATAATAACTTCGCAAACATCGAAACAGCAATATTGATTGTCTTTTGATAGTTTGTTTGTTATTCAGTACTGCTAAGTTTTCGGTTATAAAGCTATATTGCTTGGTTTGGCATAACCTCTACTAAAAAAGGAAATTAGTTACCTATTTGCTCATTTTTGTTTAGTTGGGTGTCAGATCAATAGAAATGTAAATCGTCTTTCAACTGATCAGGACCTACAATAATTTTTAAAAATGATACAACCTATTGATCAGTGTTTAAGGTATGGAACGAAAGTAAATGGACAAAATTCACTTTAGAATAATACCGTTGAAACATATATGATCTTGCTAAACTTTCGAGGTATTTGTTTTGACAACTTAATTGTTAATAAAACACTTAGTTACGAATCTGTCGTAATTATATAATCATCAGAACAAGAAACGTTACGTAAACCGGTTGATGAAATGCTCGGACAGGTAGATAAAAAGCAAGTGGTGAAGCATTTTTTAAACGAAAATATTAGACGGTCGACAATTTACTGTATAGTTAAACGGTTTAAGGATAATAAGCCGCCGAATAGTGGAAAGAAAACAGGACTTCTACCAAAATTCGGACCGCAAGAGGTGAAAAAGTTACAATCTCTTGTAAAAGACAAAATTGGTACAAGTATCCAAAGATTATCAAGAATGTTGAATGTTTCACACACCACTATTGTTCAGAATTTGAAAAAATGAACTTAAAATACCGCAAATGAGTAGAAGTGCCAAAGTATTCAGTAAAACAATTTGCTGATATCCCTGGAAAGTGCCGATTACTTCGTTAAAAATTTTACTCCGGGTAAAATGTTAGTGATGGAGGATGAAAAGTGCTTTACTTTTTCTTGTTGTACGTTAAATGAAAACTATGGTTTTTATACAGATAATGTTGAAGACACGCTAGAAGACCTTAAATACACCCGGAAAACAAAGTTCAAAGCGGAAGTTAGTGTGGACTGCCATATGCAAGAAGAGAATATCAAACCTCTTCATTGAATCATCAAAATGATATTCCCTAAAAACGAATACGTATATCAAGAAATAACACTCAAAAGACCAAATCTTGTTCTGGCCTGATCTTACATCCTGCCATTGCGCACGGGAAACGCTTGAGTGGTTGGAGAAGCAAAATATCGATTTCGTACCAAAAAAAAGCGAACCCACCAAATATCGCAGCAGCTGGTCCCATTGAACATTCTGGGCACTTTTGGCTAAAGAAGTATACAAGGATTGGTGGGGACCTAAAACTAACGATCAGCTGGTAAATCGAATTAAATATTGTTCCAAGAAAGTTAACATTTTGACGGTCCAGAAGATGTTGCGAAGTGTAAAACAAAACTTAAGAATAATTGAGAAAAAAGGCCTCATTGCTCTATATCAATTTCGTTTTTTTTGCATATTTAATGTAAAAATAAGTTAAAAGAAAATTATAAATGAAATAAAAATTTTTGTTCACGAAAAATTAATTGTTAGTTTGTCCATTTACCTTCGGTCCATATCTTAATAAACAGATTAAGAACAGCATGTCCTAACGTAAAGATACGTATACTGAGCTTCTATCAGTAATATTGTCTTTGACAGCTAAGGTCAAAATGTTATAAAATTTTGTTTAATAGATCGTGTATGTATATTCTTAGAACCATAGGTAGAACTGATTCCCTAAGCCCGCTTTTCCTTTAGATTTAAAAACATTTTCTTTCTTTTTCAGATGTAAGATGCTGTTTCACAACAAGAAGCATTATCAGCATCATATTGTTTGGAAAAGAAACAGAATAAATGAAAACTAATCAATCATGCACTTTTAAGCTCAATTAACTGTTAAGATTCTAAACTAAATATTATTAAGTTAAGATATTTGAGTTTGTTAACCCAAATTATAACTTGTAATTTTAGAAGTAAAGCGCAATAATTAAATTTTAATTCGCAACCTGTACATAATATAGCAAAATTGTCTTGTCTTCAGCTTATTGGTTTTTGATTACCAGATGTCTTAACCTAAGCAAAGAGTCATGACAAACTTTGTAAGCCTATTGAGCTCTAATAAGCTTTTAGAAAAGTAGACAGGCTTTACAATCAATCTTGAAAGTATCACTTTAAAATAATGAAGATCCCGCCAGTAGTTTTTCAAATACGTGAAGGTAATTGTACCTTTTTTACTTAAGAATCTTTAAATGTAAAAAGTAAAACCGTTCCTGTGTTGAGAATTTTTCTACATGAAAATTTAGAGGAGTTGTTTTTATCTTTTTCAAATTTTCTCGATTTCTTATGTTTACATCTTTCTTCTATAATTTCTTTTTTTAAGTAAGGATTTCTTTTTCTACATAGAATTTCTGAGGTTTCATCTGTTGCGACTGTGACATTTCTTGCAATCGTTCAAGTCTAGACCACTATTACTTTGTATTGAATAGTGCCGAACCTGATTGAAAACTAACTTTCGATAGTTTTACAAAATATCCAGAATATTATCCTTTATTATGCAAATTCCACTAATGGGTAGCTATAGGAACGCTACTAAAAAAAGTTTTCGTTTCCACCCCTAACATTTTTACATTGAATAGTATGTTTGCCTAAGTAATGGTCCAAGGTATACCAGGTTTCCCAAAGGTTCTTATTTCTTACGTTTAAACATCATTTATCGTTACAAATCGTTGAAGTTTAGTCTTCTGAGAATTTAGTTACTAAAAGCGAAATTGAATGCTGGCTTTTAAATATTCCTTCACAGGGCACTTTCTAATATATGTAGATCAAATGAAAAAGGTTTCTTTAAACACCTGTGCGGAATGTTTCGTTTTGAACTGTTTCACCTACATAGTAAAACACAATCTGTACAACTTATTAAGTTGCAGATTTCATAAGAATTAACTATGAGATATGATGATCCTGTTTTAACACGTATTGGAAAAGCAGATAGGTGCAATTCAAACGCTGAAGATAATTTCAAGAGCATTCCTAAACGTTTTACTATTTACTCCAATAAATACTTCAATTATCTTTTCTTCAAATACAATTTCCTATTATTTTAACAACTTCAATTTTCTCGGATAACCTACTCTAATAAATAAGTTCAGTGGTTAAGTTGGGGAGTTTTTAAAACTAATCGAGTTTTTAGTCCTTTACAATTGCAGGTTTTTGCGGAGAAAGGGGATTATATAAATTATACCCTTGTTGCACTGCTGAATTTCTTTTGGGAACTAATTTAATATTTCAGATTCCCTGCCAAATGGAGCAAGATACTTTTCTCGTGTTTCTTATTTCTCATGGCGTAAAGACTAAGGGAAAACTTTGAAAAAACAAACTTGGGTAGTTTTATATTAATTTAAAAAAAATAAATTCGTTATCATATAAATAAATACATTCTTCGATGTTTTTAAATTTAATACTTAGAAATTAAAACCAGAACGATCTTATAAAAGACTGCTACATAAACAAATTACAGCAAAAACGCGTTTCCGAAAGCCGTTCTTGAAAAACATTAACGTTAATTCAGCCCACATTTTGGTTTCCTTTTTTATACGTATTAACGGGTACTAAGCCGGTTCATTTTAATTTTAAATTTTCAGAGACCGGAACTTCTTATAATCTAGCAGTTTTAAGACCAATTCGCAGCGAAAATGTCAAATCCATTTTTCCTGGTGTCAGCCAAAAAAAAAATGTACGCGTAGGTAGAAGGTTTTAACAACCTATAACACCCGACAGAAAAGTATACGAAACTAAAACAAGTAAATGAAGTTATCGAATTGTGGGACAACTTGTAAGACGAAAGCTGAAGTCTTAAGAAAAAAGTTCGTCGACGAAAATCGAAAAGCTGGCGAAAATAAATCGGATTGAAAAACAGTCTGCATTAGGCGTTCTTTTTAAAGGTACATTTTATGCGTTAGTAAAAGAGACAAATGCATCAAACGTCGGTTTATATTCCTCATGAATACGTAGCAACTTATTTCTACTAAATGTAGGCACGGGGGAGAGAACATCAGGGGTGGCTGATGTGACAAGGCCGCACGCGATGGAACAGCAATGGAATGCGAGATGAGGGTGGGTAATAGATTTTGATTAACGGGAACAAAGTCCTATCTTTTTACAAATATACTTCCGCTACCCGTGGGAGTTTTAAATTTCTGAGAACGTTTGAAATTGATTCGAATGTATTAAATGATATTCCTTTAAGTACTAGAGAAAAATGTCTTTTTCAGCGAATTGTGAAGAGATGCATGAGACATTTTACCTTTTAGACAGGACTTTAATATACGTTACATGCCAAAGTAAGTAAAATAAATGCCGTCAGTTTCGAGGAATTCGCGTTTCCTCTTACCTAAACATAAGACATTTCCATTTCGAATTTCTCCAAAAATAAACCACTAAGGAGAATTCCGGATAAAACAGGTTTAGTCTACTCCGCTTTGTAAAATTATCCTTCCTGTAATTATATACACTGGCACCTACAGTTATTTACAGTTCAACTGAAATAACAGAGTGAGACATTTTAAACCCACATAAATTCTTGATTCGTTCATAGAATTCTTTGCTAAATTACCAGACCCAACAAGTTCTATGTTCGGGTACTATAAAATACCCTATATGAAACAAAGCAGCAAAGTTGTTCTGAAAACGTTTTCTGCTGTAACTTGACGCAGAGAAATTACATTGAGTGTAACGCACGCCGTGGGTCAGAATTAATCTTTCAGAATTAATAGGCCATTGTTCCAAGTTAGTGAAGTTTAAAGGTTGTGGAATACTCAGGTACTACAGCAGATTAACGGAGAATTAAAGATATCCACTTGCTATTCTGTCAGAAGTACCTATTACAACTTCCTACAATGTGATTACTACTATTCGAATTCACTAAATAAATTAAATTTTGCCCATACCAAAATGTCTTGACTACTCAAATACTCAAAAACCTATGTCTGATATGATGCTAATTTTCAAATAGAATTTTGTAATTCAAGAAGAATACAAAGATGTATTTAAATATTATGTAAATCTATATGGATTCAAATTGGAGTTTCTTGTTTTGCCAATTTATTTAGGTTAAACAAGAAATTTAGAGCTAAATAATACTACCATCAGAGTCTTTCACATTACAGGACTTTTAAATTAGAGCGTTTTCTATTCTACTTCATACGTAGTTCAAAGCGCAACTAACCAAAAAGTTTATCTGGAAAAGCACTTATCCTCACATAACCCAAATCTTTAAAGCTAATTATTCTAAGATAGTCATCAACATTACACTATACCTACCCAACATAGAAAGTGGCTAGTGAAAATGACAAATTAAAACGAAAAAGTCGTTTCCATTACAATATAGATGGTGTGGAAATTCACGGTAAATTATTTCAATTTCGCTCCCTAAGGAAAGGATGCACTGATTACTTCTATCCATATTCTTCCGGCTGATTTATACAGTTACGTTCAGAAGCAAAAGCTCCTTCAAAGCGACACACAACACGTGTATCATTTTCTTACACTGGGTAATTCTACCGAATTAGAAAAAGATATATAAAGATAACACTGCCCAACAAAAGCAAATTTTTTAATGTTTCCTTCACTTGATGAGTCAATTCTTACTAATTTTGGGTTGAGAAAAACGAATAAGACAAAGAAAAATTTTTATTAGCTCTAGTTTCTGTGATATACAATAGGTGAAAATTTTTCATTTTAAAGGAATAAGAGAAAACGGTAAATATTGATTACATACGCTAACAACATTAAAAGTGTGATCGATCTTTTTTTTAATTACAGTTACATCCTAAATTAATGAAAAAACATCTACCAGGTGGTTGGATCTACAGAGAATCAATTGGTGGCTTCATGAGATCGATGTCTTTTGGCTTTCCTCCTGTAAGTGAGTTCTGGAGCAACCCTACACGCAAACCAGCAGTAATCCGCAAGCATTGCTTCATTCCAGCGGCCCTGATATCTCTGTTCCATCACAGAAATATCCTGATAGAACCTTTCTCCGTGCTCGTCACTGATAACTCCACAACTAGGTGGGAAAAAATGAAGATGGGAATGGAGAAAATGGATTTTTAGGGACATGTTGCATCCGAGTTGATGGTCAGCAACTGAGTGTAGTTATCATCCCTAAAAATCCATGCATAGCTCACGTGAGAGCTTCCCAAGCTTCCTTTTCTTCCTCTTCCAAAACTAGGTCGAACGCAGGAGTTGACGTATTTGTGGCTCAACAAAGATGCCTTCCTTGACTTTTGCATCATTTAATCTAGGAAATTTTTCCCTCAAGTATTTAAAAACCTGACCTTCTCGGTTCATACCTTTGACAGAACTCTTCATTAAACCCAGCTTGATATGTAGGGGTGGAAGAAAAGCATCTTTTGGATCCACGAGAGGCTCGGCAACCACATTTTTCTCTCTAGAATTACGATTTTTTGCAGGCCAATCTGCTTGAATATAATTTGATTTCCTATCCCTACTCTCCCACACACATAAAAAACAACAGTATTTAGTGTACCTTCATTGCATTCCTCAGACTACAGCAATGACTTTTAGATCGTCACAGATTTTCCACTTATGTTCAGCATATTTGATTGAGTCGAAAAGGGCTGTCATGTTTGCATAAGTCTCCTTCATGTGAACTGCATGACCAATAAAAATAGAAGACGGTTGCCGTTGTAAAGCAATATAGCTTTCAAACTAAGCTTGGAGGAGTCTATGAATAGCCTCCATTCAGTTGGATCATCCTTCATGTTCAGTCTTTTCATCAAACCATTAATGTCACAGCAAAAAACAATGTTGCTTTTCTTCTCAAAAAAAGAAGGAAATCCCGTTGACGTTGTATGTACTTGGAGACCCTGACATCATGTTAAAGAAGATTCTATTGCTGTAACCCTGACCCTAGAAGTTCCACCTCTCCTCTGACAAGTCAAGGTCTCGAATGAAATCACTCAACTCCGATTGGCTCAATCTGTGCGGTTGATCATCTTTTTCTTAAAACTCAGGGTCATGGGGTGTTGAAGGCTTGTTGGGTTCTTCTTCTTCCACACTGTCTTCATTTTCTACTTCCAACTCATAATTTTGGAGTGGAGTAGGAATTGGTGAACTGTCTGAATGTGGAATAGGTCGAACAGCAGACAGAGGATTCGGGTATTGAACAGTTTTTTACAGTCATACAGTCATCTGTATGGTTTGTAGGCTCCCGTCAAACCATAAGCACACCAAAAGCCATTGATCGTTTTTTATTTTTAAGCCATTCTCGTAATAAAATTGAACATGAGTTGCAACATATATGTGAAGCCCATGACTTATCTTGGTCCCCTACCTTCATACCAAAATAATGCTGGTAGGCAGTCTTCACAAGAGGCGTCAAATTGCGTTTCTGTGAGGCAAACGTTATTTCACCACAAATGTAACAAAAATTGTTCACTGAATTTACACATTACCGTGGCATGTTGATGTAACAAATTTTACTCTTTAAAAACACTCCAAAACAAGAAATTCTGCACTAATAACAACAGAAATAATATGAAATTCACCGTCACAGCAGTACTGTTTACGTTTATAACCTACCCACAGCTAGATTACTGTTGTATTTTGACAGTTGACTGAAAAAGTAGACTATAGAGAATATAAAATGTTACTGTATCTCCAAAATAAGAACTAATCAGTAATTTTTATGGTGATTTTTGAATTCAGCAGGTGAAAATACATAAGAATCAGCTATTTTTGAGCCCGAAACATTTCCATTGTTGGTCAGTGCAATTTAGATCCGGTAAATGAAACAAGCACAAATAACTCTGTACAAATAGCTCTAGTAGAACGAATGAGACAATGTTAAATAAATAATTAAATGATGTAAAATGTTAGTTCTTAAATAACAAGTACGTCTGCGTGTATATATTTCTCGTTACTATTATTTTATTTGCCGCAATGTTATTTTAAAAAAAAATCATATTATCAATTAAACTGCAGATTTCTCTTTCTAAGTTGTATTAATATAATTTCAGTTTATATATGTTGCTTTTATTAGCTGAGTCACTCTCATTCTAGAGTTGTGATGTTTCCTCAAGTACCTGATATTGTTACATCAATCCCCTGTTGTAACTAACGCTGCCTCTATATCAAAAGTCATTGTGCTTAAGAGGAAATTTGCAACTGGTTGCTTAATATTATATAGATTTTAGTTGTGTAGTGTTCAAATATGTCCTTAAGTGATGCCTACTTTAATTTTAAATTTTTTAATTCTACACTGTATCCAATAAGTAAAAAGCGAATGTTTAAGTGACTCGGTGTCAAATTAGACTTTTTGTCTTGACTCCTAAATTGTGCTTAGAATCTCTGCCTAGACAATTATTGGAAAAACAAAATTCATATCTATAATTACATTAACGAAAAAATAGTAACAACAAGACTCAAAATAGGAAGAAGGTACTTAACAATAATAGGAGTTGTTAAGATCATTTAAAAATTTAATACCGCAGCACGTTATGCTTGAATTCCTGTGTACATATTTTATTAAATGCTTATCTTACTAAAGATTTCCGTGCCTGCAAAATGCGTTTGCATTTTGTATCCCTTTTTACATTTTAATAAATGTGTTTTAGTCTTCTGTAAATATTTCCTTTGTTATTTTGTAGAAATAGTTTATTCCCCCCTTATAAAATCAACACATGGATTCATAGACCAAAGAACAAAAAATAAAACTTCTAGGTGCAAATTCGCCAGTAAAGAAAATATTAACCTTTATTCCGCTATGAACCAAAATGTTTCACTCCATTTCATTCCCTCTTATAGGTAAAGTAAAAGAACAACTGCATTAACAATCAAATTCATCTCTGAATTCCTTTTAAGTTCGTAGTTCGCAGGATTTCGGAGGATAGTTTGCTACACTATTCGCATTAATCATCTTCACGAGCTCCCGATCTGACAGTTTCAAGTCGTAAAAATGCAACCTTCTTAAGGGTCGAATGTAGTGGAATGAGTTAATTTCTCCAACCACCCAAACAGCCATCCCGGTGCGGTCTGGCATCATCATAGCCAATGAATTACCTTACCGGCAAAATCTTCCGCCATGGCGTCGCGAGACGCGATGCTACCCCTCTTCTGGTTGTAAACATTCTGCTCCCGACTTCCGTGCGAAAAGTCCGAAGGTCTTGTCCGTGCCGAGTTGTAGAGATTTCCTCTTAAGATTTTGAAATCGCAAAATCCAAGTCCCTTGGATATAGCTACCGGGTTAGTGAGTTAACCGACCAGTGAATGTATACCTGGATTTATGTGCTTCGCGATATTCAGTATTTCGGTTATCCAAGATTATCCCCTGTAAGTACAGAAAGTATCGTTTGAGCATTCCGCAATCAAACAGTTCTTCGACTAGATAAATATCACACACATTTCCTTACGAACAGCTAATCGATTTTGCTGTCACTGTGAAATTCCGTTTAACGTGCCAGTGGGTTGCCAGATAGCAGCTCCTACCTAAGTTTGTTTGTGTAAAAAGCCAATACTGTGTAAGTAATCAGTGCCATTGTTTATAACAGTGTTTACATACACAGAATTAATACCTTTGGATTTAACTTTCAGATTATACTACCTAGGCGTAAGTGAATCTCTGTACCGAATTGTATGTATTTATTTTCTTCAGGAACTAGTGTTTTTGTTTATAAATGTCGCATACAGGAACACAAGGAGTTGCTCCTGATTGTATAAACAAAAGTTTATTTTTGCAAACAAGAATTTTATCTGTTAATCTCGTTCGTATTGAAGTTAGCTAGGCAGGCTTAATTTAGATTACCTTATCTGTGAATTTATGTGCGTTAATGAATTTTTGTTATTTTCGATAATGAAAGGTTTCTTGGTATTAAACCTATTTTGAATTGTCAATAAAAGATTTCTTAATACTAGAAATATTTGCTTGATAAGTTACCGACTTCACAACCATCTAGGTCAAGGCCATCCAAGGCTGGCGCCATCCCCAACTCCATATCGTCTATCGACTATCGCCGATAAAACCCCCTATGACCCCAACCCATCCTTCGACAAAAATAGAGCTAGCTGTCAAAGACATACCGTATTATCATGTGTTACGTGTTATCGAAAAGTCACTAAATCCGGTTTTGCGCGTAACAGAGTATATGCACCCGAAAAAGGAAAAAGAGAAGAAATTGAAATATCATACGAGACATTACAAAAACATGAATAAAACAAACAGAAACGATTACCTTATAGTAAATGGAGACCTAAACTCCAGAATAAGAAACATTCCAATGCCAGGCATATTCGGCGCATTCGGAGAACAAACAGCAAACAGCAACGGACAAGAATTAAGACAATTTGCAACGTACAACGAACTAAAAATCACTAACAGTTTTTACAACAAAAAAATATACAGAAATATACATGATACAGATCTATAATAGATTACATCATTGTAAATAAAAAATTAAGTACGTTAGTGCAAGACTTGAGAGTTCACAGAGGGAGTGATATAAACTCTGACCATTTCTTGGTTATATTTAAAATAATATTATTAGCCAAATGAAAAAAACAAACAATGAACAAAAAAAAATCAGTTGAAAAAGTTTATAAAGTATACCTTTTACAAGAAAACAGTATAAAATATCTATACCACAGCGTTTGCAACAAAATCTACAGACCAACACAATAGAGAACAATATATTTAAATCAAGAGTGGAACAACATAAAAAGATGTATAAAAAAAGCGAAAAATGAAGCTATCGGAAAAAAGAAAAAGTTTAGGAGAAAAAAACGGCCTGAGAATTTGGACGGAAAATATAGCGAATGCAATAAAAGAAAAACATAACGCAGATTTGAACACTCTCCACAACAACGCACAAGAAGCCAGACCAAAACGTAAGAAAGCAAAATATATTGTCAGAAGGGTTCAACAAGAGTCATGGGACAAATTTATATCAAATATTGAAAATGACATACACGGACGCAAGGGGTAGCTTACAAAATTATGCGACAACTTAACAAACTAGAAAAAGACCGTGCACACCCCACATAATAGACAGAGATACATGGATAGAACATTATCAAAAACTATGGACAGACCAAGAAGAAGAACCCGAAAGGCATGAAAATGAACATAAAACCAGAACTTAACAACAGACTTGGACTACAATGAAACACCATCTACAGGAGATGATATATCGCTAGATGAATTACAGAAAGCCTTAAATCAAATGAAAAATCGGAAAGCAGTTGGTCCTGACACTATGAACATAGAACTACTAAAATATGGAGAGCTACTGTTAGAACTGAGAATGCTACATCTATTGAGCAAATGTTGGAAACAGAAAAAAGTACCAAACGAATGGAAAACGGCAGGCGTACTATCATTGTTTGTATAAAAAAGGAAACCGAATAAGTCTATTAAACGCTGCATACAAATTATACGCTCGAATTGTAAACAAAAGACTAGAAAAGATTGCCGATGTGCTACTACTAGACGCAAAGGAAGATTTTGCAATGACAGTATCACTACAGTACGATAATTAATAGAAAAACGTAGAGAATATCACCTAGA
Organism: Ignelater luminosus; assembly: GCA_011009095.1. Lineage (NCBI taxonomy): Eukaryota > Metazoa > Arthropoda > Insecta > Coleoptera > Elateridae > Ignelater > Ignelater luminosus. The sequence goes on from VTPC01002340.1 coordinate 132,087, forward strand.
AACCTATACTGGATTTATTGATTATGAAAAAACGTTCGATCGGGTAAATAGAAGTACTTTGTGGAGAATCCTGGAAAGACGAGGTTATCCCAGACATACAGGGTGATCATTTTAAAACTTCCTACCTTGAATAACTCTTTAATTAGTACAACTATTAAAAATCGCTGAAACGCGTCGCTTTTGTTTTGGAGGGGGATATTTAATAACCTACTCTAGTCAGTTGGGAAACTTTCACCCTCCCACCCCCCAGCCACCCCCTCCCAAAATTTTAAATGGCACTACCCCATGTGTGATATATCAGTTTAAAGGGTATAAGATTTTCAATCTTTTACATCGAAGAAAATCAAAATCGGCCCAGTCGTTCGTGAACTAGAGATAAAAATGAATTTAATTTAATCAATACATTTTAGTTTCTAGTTCAGGAACGGCTGGATCGATTTTAATTTTCTTTGATGTAAAAGGTTGAGAGTTTTATACCCTTTAAAATGATATATCATACATGGAGTAGTGCCGTTTAGAATTCTGGGATGAAAGTGGTTGGGGGGAGGGTGAAAGTTTACCAGAATCTTAAATGGCATTACCCCATGTGTGATATATCATTTTAGAGAGTATAAAATTTTAAATCTTTTACATCAAAGAAAATTAAAATCAGCCCAGCCGTTCGTGAACTAGAGACAGAAACGTATTGATTGAATTAAATACATTTTTGGTTCTAATTCACGAACGACTGGGCCGTTTTAATTTTCTTTAATGTAAAAGATTGAGAATTTCATATCCTTTAAAATGATATATTCCACATGGGATAGTGCCATTTAGAATTTTGGGGTGGGAGTGGTTGGGGAGGGAGGGTGAAAGTTTCCCAACTGACTAGAGTAGGTTATTAAATGTCCCCCTCCAAAACAAAAACGACGCCTTTTAGCGATTTTTGATAATTTTACTAATTAAAGAGTTATTCAAAGTGGGAAGTTTTAAAATGATCATCCTGTATAATAGAAGTGATAAGAGGACTTTACTATAATACAAAAATAATAATTAACACTAGAAAAAACAGAACAGAACCAATAACAATCAACAGACGACTAAGACAAGAGTACAGCCTGTCACCAAGTTTATTCAATATATACTTCAATATATTTTTAGGATGTGATATAAGTTATGAATATGAAAAAGATATAACAAACAAACTACATAAATTCTAAAGGATGTGTGGCACTATACAAAGAATATTACAAAGCAACACAAGTAAAGAAATAAAAATGAAATTCTACAAAGTGATAGCAGCACCTGCATCAACATATGGAGGCGACACTTGGACACCCCGAAAACAAGACAGTCAACGTATACAGTCTGCTAAAATGAAATTTTTAAGAAGAACAAAAGGATGCACACTGAGAGATCAGGTAGAAAACGAAGATGTAAGGGCCGAATTGCACATATTCTCAATGAACGACAGAATACATCAAAACTCATTAAAACGGAGACAACATATTGAAAGAATGAAAAAAGATAGATTGGTTAAACAAGTAGTAAACTACAGAACATGCGGTAGAAGAGTCGTGGGTAGGCCCAGAAAAAGATGGCTGCAATGAAGACGGAACAGGCTCGAAGCATAGTCCTTGAAGTGCAGAAGAAGAAGAAGATCTCTACCTATTTGCTTTAACCTACAGCATCAGAATAAATGTTGTGGTAACGGTACTGATTTACCGCTACTGTAGGAAGAGTTCCTGGCGTTTGTGTCACTGGATAAATTTTGTATCGTAGTCCCTTAAGTTCCTGGCAAAGAAATTAGCGTAGCTCGGTGAATTCAGATATAATTTCTTTGCGGTTAAACGGATAAATTCTTGAATAGTGGGGACGTCAAAGTTTTGATCGAACTGTGTGTTAAAGGAGAGTCGGAGTACCTTGCTCTGTTTGTAAGGTCTGGAATTTTTCGATATGGCAAGACGGATAAATGCTGTATAGTAGTTAGTCTGTTGACTAAGTTTAGCTTACTTAGTAGGGTCAACAACTAGATTTCATGGAGTTTCTTGTCGAAAACTACGCCTAGGTTTTTCACGACGTCTTTCAATGAGATGAGTTGATTAGGAATGTAGAATTACTCTACCGAGAGTTGTCGTGTTGTAGTGAAGAGCACGGCCGCGCTTCTCTTTCGGATTAATTTAGATATGGCAGCCGTCCCTAGAACTTACCTTCATTGACTTCTGCTGCTACAGCTAATCTTCTAATTAGGTCTGGCGTTGCGTGCTGACGCCCATATAGCCCTATCGTTGGCATATAAACCTGTGTCGGTAGCATCTGTCCTCGGCAGATCGGTGACTAAGATTAAGTAAAGGATCGGAAACAAGAGTGAATCTTGACGCTAAGCAGATGCGATTCTTCGTTGTGATGAGCCTTAAATTAATCAGAACGTTGGATCTCGATCGCCATAATTTAACAACTCCTTCAAATTAATAAAGTAGCTGTTATGATAATTTTATTGCCAAGGCGACCTTCAAGAGGTGGGATCTTCATCCACTAACTACATCTAGTAACGAAAGCTATGAACTCAATCTGCTTATTTATTATCGAGGTACTTTTGGTTTAAGCATACAAATTTACATTTTCTAAACATCTGTTAGCTGTTCCACAAGTTAGATGTTTTGTAAAGTCACATGTGCCAATCAATAAATCAAAAATAATTTATAAAAAAGTTAAAGAAGCTTATTTCCGATTTAACGTACTGTACGAAACTTTTCCAAATGGTTGTTTTTTGTTTGTTTTGTATTACTATTTAAGCCAATATTTTGCAAATAATCTGCACGTATTTTATTAAAAAAAAGAGAAAGCTAAATATTTGAACATGTTTATAAAACATTAGATACAATAAGAGAATAAATTTTCTGCGGTGATTTATGTCTATTTTACTATTTGGAATTCTAAATATTTGCATATGGGAAATCTGAATTTCATTTCGTCGATTGAATGAATATTTGAACAGGGCTGAATTTAAAATCCCACAATACACAAACTATTAGGTACATTTGTTCCCATTTTAAAAATTCTACTTCACTCTCATATAGTTCATATTCCGTTTACGTTTAAGTGAAATCTAGGTAATATTCTAAAATGATATTTTTTTGAACTCATAATTTTAGTCGAATTCAGAATGATTGCTATGCGTAAGTTTTCCTTATGAAATAAATATTGAGTTTCAGTAGCTTGAGAAACTGAAGCCACTCTTTACGTGCTAGGAATTTCATAATAACAGGTTATCCTTTAGATATGCTTTGAACAAATTTGCTCTAAAATTCAAAGTAGACGTATATGTTGTACATAATATATCACCGTTACGATAGTGAATTCTGGACAAAGACTGTTAGCATGTATGTATGTACGATAATTAACCTCAAACTGAAAATGCCAGAAAAAACATCTGATGAGTTTTGCTTTCTCTTTAGATTTTACTTGAATCTCAGTTATTAGTTAAAGGAGGCATGAGCTTTAAGACATATCAATTCAGTGAAATTGCGCTAGTCTAAAAGAAACTGCACGAGTTCATAGAATGTAAGATTGAAGCAATGATGATCATTAAAACTGCAATTTTGTTTTATTTGGAGTCTTGATAAAAAGTGACTCTTGTTTGAAATAATGGAAAAAGGTATCAAAGTCAAAATACGTTCACGAGTAACATTACAAATTCGATACTTTCCTTTAATTAAGTAAAATTATTTCAGTCTCATACTAATAATTTCAACAATGTTTCTTGCAAGCGCAGTTCATTGAAACTATTGTAAATCTAATTACTCAAAATTTTCCACAGTTGCATGCAAAAATGAACATAAACGTAAATGTATTAGTTTTATTCAATGAGTTCACGATTTGTTACTTAGATATTCCTGCACCTTTTTTCACGTAAGAAATCTGACCACCCTGGTTAGATTGATAGTCTAAAGCTTAACTAACCGGGCTACGAATCTCAAAAAACTGTATCATTAGAAAGTAATAGGAACTAGTTATTCAATAACATAATAATCAAGTAGGCGTTTCATTTAAAAATCCGTTTACAACATGTCGTGTTATCGCAAAGTAAGATCAAAATTTTATCAAGTAAATATTCTACTTTAGATCCTATTTTCGTATCAGATACTGATACCTTGGTCTGAAGAAATTTGGATCTTAATGAGTATTTAGTAAACCGTAGTCACACTATTTTGAGAAATCGAGTCTAAAACTTATTAAATACCTACTTAGGTATATTTTTTATAATCTCACCGACTTCGTTTATCTAACAGTTTTACTAGATCACAATAATTAAACCTAGAATTTCAGACACACCGTATACAGTCTAGTTTATAGGTAATTTTGTTATTTCACTATACACAGTTATAACGACTGGAGCATTCCAGATTCTTATCGTTAAAAAAAGAATAGACAAGAACTGGTTCAAGTTAAACGAAAGCAAGTTTTGTTCACAGTTAGTATAACGCTTGTTTAGTTCACGAAGTTTCATTTTCTAAGACAACAATCGCCTAACTTAATTAATCAAAATTCCCTTTAAGCTATTCTTATTCAGTTACAATAAAAAATAGTTTGAAAGATAAATTTACAGTACAAGTACATTTTCAGGGGGAAGTGGTGGATGCTGTTTGCATATACAGAGTGGATCTCTTATAAAGCTGTAGCAGCTAACAAATTTGTGCTCCGGTCAACATATTACTTTTATCATTGTAACGTACAAATATAGTACAGTCCGCATTTCGCGTATACAAAGCATGTCGTAACGTATATGCTGACCAAGATTTACTAAATTGTGGCAAATCGCAATTAATCTATTCTGCAGTGGCAAAAGTGTGCTGAGTTTAACTGCAGTAAAATTAAAAGTTTCATATTTTGTTTCTTCGACAATTTTCACTTGCAGGTAAATAGCTACATTATTAAAGTTTCTAAAATAAACGCTATTTATGACTCACACTGCATTGGGTTAAACTTCTCAAACTCCCTTAGCTGATTAGTAACAGTAAAAAAGAAGTTAACTTCGAACTATTCTCTTTCTTTGGCATTGTACTCAATAAATTCTCCGCAAGAAAACTCTTAACAGATCTGCCCTAGTTTTTAGCACAGAACGTGCTTCGTATGTTCTCTCTAACTCTATCACGAATTGGTTAGAAGTTTGAATTCCTTTTTTCTCTTCTGATCTATTAAATTAGCACCATTGCACTGTTTGATTTTGATGTAACATTCGAGGCCGTACAAATTCATGCAACTGTAATTTATTCTGTGCCAGAGCTCAATTATCATACGCAAATATCACTTTATGTAATCATAAAACATTCTACATGGTTAGGAAGACAGATTTATGTTCTACTAAATTGGAAGATAAGTTAACTTAAATTTTGGGAGAAATGTATATAAAAGGTACGAAATTCCATTTCGTTTTAGATTAATAATTTTGTTGACATTTAATATCATTAATTTTCCCTATTTTTTTAGAAAAATAAATTTATCGGCGTATCTATTTGGCAGATTTATTTCGTTTCGTATTTATACACTTTTGATTTAGTGTTGTTTATTTTGCAGATATTGGGAGTATTTTAATTTAGATGAATTTCCAAGGGCAAAGCGCACGAATGCTGAATAAGTAATTGGAACGGAATAGGGTCCAAGTTTTGTTTCCCCGTTTCTGTTTAAAAGACAAATATTTAAAAACCACTCGATGGGAGATTACAGGAGATTATGTTAGATTATACGTATGCGTTTGTGTTGAAGTGGTGTATTTGACTGCCATGAAAACGCAAGGGGCTATCCAAACTGTTTTATTAAATTTCATAAATTTCAATGAATAAATTGAGCCGAAATTTGCTGGAATAACTACTTAAAAACTAAACAAACGCAACTATATCTAATGACCACCTATTTTGGACTTCAGAAAAACATTAAGAAGTTAAAGACAGATAACTACACGGAGATGAAGTATCTAATTTCAGCAATTAGAAAAAAGGTCATAAATCAAAAGAGAAATGAAGAAAATAGAAAAGTCTAGAATTTTCGAATTAAATTTAAGAATAATAAAGTGATGGGATTGACATTAATGAAATAAAGTAACAAATGTTCGTGCCAAAAAGCAATCCGTTTTTTTTGCTTTTTTGAAGTTGACGCCTGCATTTTATATTTTAAGGATATCTCGGCACTAACAATAAGACTAAATTAAGGACATAGGTATTTAAGAAAAAAGATAACAATTTTGGAGAAGTTCCAACCAGTACGATTTCGAAAAGGACATCTTTTCATCTTATATATAAAATAATTTTTTGCAGCAACTGATTGGAACGATGCTTTACATGAAATTAGGCCATTACTGGTCAAGGAAAGTGTTCATCATTTTTAGAAATTGACAAATGTACACAAGCGGATAGTTATTTTCCACCTACAAATAATGTTTCCGATTAAAAGATGATTTTTGGGTACATGGGTTTTTTGACTTCCACTAATCTTTTTGGCAACCAGTATATTTACAGAAAAAGAACTAATACATATTTTAGTGGGCTGGAGGAGGAATGTCAATCTAGAGACTAGTACAAGGGTTGTTAATTTTTCATCGGGCAGATGAGAAAAAGCCTGTCAGATATGGTAAACATTTGAAATCAACGCAGTTGAGCCTCCTTCATAATAAGCAAGAAGAAGATATCTCAATAAATTTTTTTTGGGCTCGTTGTAATGACACGAATACGGTCCTCAAAGCTACATAAACACAATTCCGCGCCAATAACACGAAGTGCCGTTATTAAGTGAGGTCTTGGATCTCACACTGGCTTAGTAATCGACCAATGGAAAACTTGGACAGCGGTGTATCTCAAATGCCGTGACACACAAATCTCACAAACAAACATAATACAAAAAGCATTTTGGTTTAGTCCGCAGTATGGTATACGATTGCAAAGTATTTCTGCATCTCGTTACCAAAACCACATACAAAAAGATCTATTGGTTATGACGTAGTGACTGTTCAAAGAACTTGAAAACTCTCAAACTGCGCTCCTGTAAAATAGATAAATCTTTAATCTCAACATCTCGTGTTGTTGGTGACAAATTGATGCCTGGGAAGCAGAAGGTATGTGTTAAGATCATTTAGAAATTATCGTCTTGTTTAGCGCTATGCTAAGTTTCCGTTTAATAATTAATGTAAATAGTGTATAAATACCCATTCCGTTTCGAAATTCTAAAGTTACAAACTGTATTTCACGTTTTGTATATCTCTTTAGATATTTAATTTTACCTTATCGATAAATGTTGTTCGTCCCTATTATATCTATAAATTTAGGAAATAAAAGTTCCTCGGTTAGCCGAATGTTGCCCTTTTCGTTTTGTCCGCGAATAACACATTTTCTTTCCTCTCTGTTGCGAATGAATAAAGCCCGCACATCTTAAAAATTAAATGTATCTCAATTTCGTTATTTTGTATTCCTTTATTCCTAGAATTTTGCAGTCAGACATATACAGTAGTGGACAAAAAAAACGCACATACTGGAAAACTTTTCTTTTTTAATAATGATTTTAAAATTTTAAATATTTCTATCATTAAGTAGTAAATGCTATCAATACTATATGATTGCAGTGAAGTACTTGACAATTTGATCTTACTAAATAAACATTTCATAGCCAACTTAGTTTATGTGTATAACCAAATACTATACCACAAATTTTGAAATTTTATTATTCAGAATATGGTATAAAAACGATAAAACTGATAACAAAAGATTATTAAGCAAACATTTACCTCCATATTAATGATAAAAATATGTTGTTAATATTTTGTATTTCCACCCTTAGCTTAAATAACTGCCCTACATCTATCGGGCATACTAGATATCAATTTTTGTATATACGCAGGGCTTATTTCAGTTTTCCACACACGTCTTATTGTGCTTCTAAGGTCTTCTTTAGTTTTTGGATGGTTTTCAGTAATAGCTCGCCCCATTTCATACCAACAATTCTCAATCGGGTTGAGATCTGGACTATTACCAGGCCAAGTTAGGCAAGAAACTTTTTGTTTTTTAAGAAAATCTTGCACCTAGACGTAAATCAATAATAATAAATTATTAATTAATGCTTTATCTTTATTATTATAGCAAAAAATACCTTCTTGACTATGTGACACGACGCTGAATCATCTTGAAAGATTCCACTTTTCAACCTTCCAAAATGTCGTTTTATTGTTGGTATTAAATGTTCCTTTAAAACATTTATCTACATTTCAGCATTCATTGTGCCTCTTAAAAATAAATATCACCCACTGCCTTACTAGATATACACCCCCACACCATTTGATATGAATCAAATTTAATTGTTTGTTTCAAACACTCTGGTAGGAATTCTTCACCTGGACGACGACGCACATATTGAATACCATCTGACCCGTGTAGATTAAACTTTGATTCGTCTGAAAATACTACCATATTCCATTGACTTTCTGTCCATTTGACATGTTGTTTTGCCCATTTTAATCGAGCTGCACGCATCTTTTTAGTCAACAAAGGCTTCTTCCTTGGACGATAGGCTTTTAGATTATTTGAACACAATCTACGATGAATTGTTCTTGTACTAACTGACGGACCAGCATGTTTTATCCATTTTTTCCTTAATTCAGTGGAGGTTGCTTTTCTATTTTTAATGGCCAGTCTTTTTAAAACACGATCTTGTTTGTCAGTA